>JAODAL010023860.1:0-61790 GCA_025379985.1 Phyllomedusa bahiana | reverse complement strand
TGGAAGTAATATTGTGAGAAATGGTGAAAATTATTAACTTATTTCAGTGCTGTCCAGTAACAAAAATGTCTTAGATCTCCCCCCCACTTGAGAACCTTCTCAAAGTGGGGAGACACATAGATGTACCGTTCCTCCAACTCCTCCATGAAGATATTTGCATAAGTTGGGGCAACATTGGTGCCCATGGCTGTTCCCCTCAACTGTAAATAATAATCATCCGCAAATTGAAAGTAATTGCATGTCAAAACCAAGTACAACAGAGAAAATAAAAAATCTTTACCTGCATCAGAGAAATTGGCTTTTTCTAGAGCATGTTGTATTGCTAAAATACCAGCTTCATAATTAATAGAGGTGTAAAGGCTCACCACGTCAAAATAAACTACAATTGCATCAACAAGACATATTACCTCATTTAGTTTAGACAAAAAATCGTTGGTATCCCTAATGTAGGAAGTTGACATAACTGCACATTTAATCAAGACTTTATCCAAAAACTTTGAGGCGTTACTAAACAAAGATTTTTGTCCTGACACTATCGGTCTACCAGGTGGATTGATTAAGGATTTATGAATCTTCGGTAAGAAGTATAGTATAGGTGTAACTGGATAAGTTACAACCAAAAAATCTTTTAAGGCACGATCAATCAGACCATTCTCAAATGCTTCATTAATGACAACCTCCAAACGACCGAAGAACTCCACTTTAGGATCTCTATCTAATTTACAGTATACCTGACTATCCATTAACTGCCGTTGAGCTTCCTGTAGATACGGTACGGTATCCATAATCACTGTGGCCCCACCCTTATCGGCAGATCTAATTGTAATTGATGGATTCTCCGATAATTCTTTTAAAACCTGTATTTCATCTGAGGTCAAATTGGGATGTTGCAAAATATCTCCTAATCCACTAGATTTTAATTCTTCAATATCTTTTTTGACTAACTGAATGTAAGTTTCTACAGGATGCATAATAATTGGGGGAACAAAATCACTGGGCATAGACAAATTATAATCTCTCAATTTAAAGTCAATACGACTACCAGCAATATATTTTGATTTAACAGATTGACCGGGTTTTTGGTTAAACCAAACCTTCAATTTCAGTTTACGGAAAAATTGCACTAGGTCCAGATCCAAATCAAACCAATTAACTTTATGGTCCGGGCAAAATGAAAGTCCTTTCTGTAACAAAGAAAGTTGTATTGAAGTTAACGTCAAAGAAGATATATTTACCACCGTTGACTCTTGTGCCTCCTTTTGCTCAGTGCCTGCTGAGGATTCATGGAAGGGGGGCTGTTTCTGATTCTTTTTTTTTAGGGACCCCTGTGTTTTTTCCCTTTCCCCCTTCCTTCTGGCTGACCGACATCTGAGATGTTCTCTCGAGAGGTCCATAAAAAAGATCCTTCATTTTCCAATCTTTGTTTATCACCTGCATGTTCTTTATTTTTTTCTGGCCTCTTGCTGTCTGGATCCTTTTACCCATTAGCCATGGGTACACATTACTGGTCTCAAAATTTGTGCTCACGGTGCCATTCCCCCTCAGGTTCTTAAAGTCACTTCTAAATTTTCTCAAAAAAACATTCTGTTTGTCAATAAATGTTTTATAATCATCAGATGGTAAAGAAGATTTTAACAATTCAACTGTTTCTTTAAACTTATCGGTCTATTGTAAATCACGTGTAAAAAAACCCAAAAATTCAAAAGTTAATTCCAAAGCATATCTATTGGGGAATCATTAAAAAGAGACAAAAAGTCCAAATTTGTGAAAAAGAGTGGGGAAACATGATGAACGTTTTCCTTGGGATTCTTTTAGCTCTGTATTTATTCTGTGAGACAAAAATTGGCTCCAAATTGTTTAAACCTTCTTAGAGGAGATTCTTTTCATTCTTTTTATATAATTGCAGAGGGAATTTGTTCAAAAAAAACCGTCCCCTCCACTAGTTCAGGATGCGCCCTTCGATGTCTTTTAAAAGAGAGACATGTGGGGAAATTGTTTTAAATACTTTTAATTTATGTAGGTAAAACAATTTGGGGAAATTTAAAAACTGGCTTAAAAACCCCAAGATTTTCTATAAAAAAAGAGGTAGACCTTTCTGTGTCAAAACATTTTGTGCAAGTGATCAAAATTGAATGGGAATTTAAAAATGATGGTGGGTTTAATTAATCCCGCCTTTAAAGGGGTGGGGGGGGTCGCCATACCTTTTCTTAAAAAAGGAATTGGAATGGAATTTCAAGATAAAGCTTTTAAAAATTTTGGCTTAATGTTGAATTAAAATATTTGAATGAAAGGGGCCTGATAGTTTAAAACTTAACAACCTTTAATTCGTCGATATAAAGCCTGAGTCAAGCCCCAGACATCTATTAAAGAAAAGGAAAGACGGGTTCCTTAAAATTAGGTGTGGGATAAACCATTTTAGTCCCTTAGATCCATGGATATTGAGGAACCCTTTCTTAGCCCCGGAGGAGCCTAAACAGGAGCGCCGGAGACCGGGAAAAGTGTTGGGTTTTCTTCCTGATTGGTTGGGTGCCCCCATGCTGTAAGTTTTAAAGGGTTTTTATGCGGCGGACTGTGTTTTGGGTTGACTTCCGGTATTTGGATGGTTTGTTTGGGAAACCCCCAGTCTGTATACTGCTTTTCACTGTTGTTTTTTTCTTTATTACAGGTAAGCACCATGATTTTTCCCTCTTTTTTAATTTTAAAATTCATGTATTAATAAATTTTTATGCCCCTTTGGGAATGTTGTGATTTACAATGTTGCTCTTATCACATATTTTTTTCTATGATACGTTTTTTTTGGTGTATTTTTTTTTATTCATAATTATTGTAATTAATGTTTTTTTGATTGGTTTGTGTATTTAAATCTGACACTTTGTAAAATTGCACTTGAAACGGCTCTGAGAGGGAGCCGAAACGTCGTTTGGGGGCATGTGGGAATAAACGGGTTACTTTTTTACTTCATCCTTATGAGTGCTGCGGAATTTTTTTTTAAATATATATATATATTTATATATATATTATATTTAATATAGGGATTGGTAGCGGGGGTGGTCGTTTCCGGGGTTTAGACGGGCACAGCTCAGCAGGAAACAGAAATCCAAATGACAAGAAGTTCTTTTTTAACTGACGGCAGTCAGTTTTTTATAAGCAATCGGTACAGAAAAACAAAACAAAACAAAACAAATTTCCTATGCCTGTCCGGCTCTAACTAAACATTAGGAATTTCCTCTCTAACACAGTGCCGGCATATACCAGTCACCAAACATAACTGTATCACAAATACCAGCAGGAAAGTGCTCCAAGGCTCTTTGGAGATAACCTGTTCCAGAGCTAAAGGAGTGTGTGTGTGTCTATCCATATTCATGGATTTTGTATCTAGACTCAATGATAATGAAATTGGGATGAAATTCACGTTTTAAATTCATCGGGAGAAAATAAATTTTTTGGATCTTGAATTTTTTGGATAAAAATTTAAGCAGATTCAGACAAAATATTTCGGAAAAATAGGCTACTAATAGTTTTTTTCATTTTTCTAGCTGGCACCCCACCTTCTCAAAAAAGGGGATTCCATAGGCCAATTTCTGAGGGCTCGTAGAAACTGTTCCACATTAGAGGATTTCAATGAAGAATTGTATAAAGTTAAATGCACGTTTTCCAAGGCAAGGGGTTACCCAAAAAAAATGTTTGAGGAAGGCGTTTAATGGGGCTTTGACCAGTGACAGAGGACATTTTTTTAATCAGTAAAAAGAAGAAAGAAAAAAACTGTTTAATTAGTTGTATAGGTACCTTTGATTGTAGGTCTAATGAAATGAGAGCATATTTAGAAGGCCCATTGGCACATTCTGAAGGCAGATCCGTATTCTCTGAGGTGTTTCCCCTAAATACCCTAGTGTCACTTTTAGAGAGGAAAATCTTAGGGATAAATTTTGTACATAGTCATTTTGAGGGAGATGGCAAAAACATGGTTCAGTCCCCGGTGGTAGGCTCATACCCCTGTGGCAACTGTTCATTTTGTCCATTCATATGGAAAAACTAAAGAATTGGTTAATCCCATTGATAAGAGAAGATTTGAAAATAAGACAATTCATTAATTGTAAACCAGAGGGGTGATTTATGGGGCTATGTGTACCTGCCCCAAGATCTATGTGGGAAAAACCATACAGGATTTTTCGTTGTCGGATCTCGAAATATCTGAGTATATTAAAACTAGAGGTGACACTCCTAGCAAGACACATTTTGGAAGTAAATAATGGCGAAATAGAGTGTTGCTAAAATTTTGGGCCCATCTGTGTGAAAAAGCTGGGGGAAAGAAAAGGGCGATCTGGATGTAGTTTTGTTGCAGGAAGAGGCAAGATGGTATACAGACTCAATACATTGAAACCTAAAGGCCTTTAAATGAAAGGCTTTTCATTTTCGGCATTTATTTGATCTTGCTGATTCCCTTATAATAATTTTTGAAGAAACATGATATATGTGTTTTAAGTACAGTCAAGTGGATATAGCACAGTTGAATATATGACTATGGAAGCATCAGAGTTCACACATGTGTTTTTTTTTCCCTCTCCCTTCCATCTCCCTCGCGCCCCCCCCCCACCTCTCCCCTGTCTCTATGTTTTTCCCCATTTTCCCTGGGTCCTGTAATGATGATAGGTATTCATCATGTGAGGCCACGGTTTCTATTTAACAAATTAAGGATGCATGTATATTGCTTTTGCAAGGGATGTGCGCTCACATTGTTGTGGCGAGCTGCGGCCCGGGAGTGGATTGGTGCCTGTTCATGTGTGTGCTCATCTATGTGTGGATTTGTTGTTTCTGCTTGCGCCGCTGTTTTGGTGCGGGGTGGATGTGGCTGGCGGTTGAGGATGCTGATGTATTTTGCATGCTCCCGTGTTTTTTGCATGCTCCCGTTGTGACGTGGTGGGTTGGGAGGCTGGCTGTGAGCCATAGGAGAGATTCTTCAATGGGGAAGTTGTGAGGTCAAACTGTGGGAGGGAGGGCTAGCCATAGAGCCTACAGCATTATTAAAATGAATATGAATATTACATGTAAAAGACAAGTTGTTTATGAAAATAGTCTTGAGACAAAAACTTAACAGTACAATGGAACATGTATTTAATGGGGCCTGCAGCTCTATTAAAATGAATATGCATATTAGATTTTTGGAAAAGTGCTTTATGGGAAGATAATTTGACAATAGTCTACTGTACAATGGAATTTATTTTTCCCAATGAATATGCATATTAGACTTTTGAGAGAAGGGGTGATGGGGTTGATAAATTTGGGTTTGTGTGCTGTATAATGTGACACCTATTCTGCTCAGTTCATTCTAGGTGAGCCTCGCAGTTGCAATAATATGAGAGAAGTGAAACGGAACCCCATCACAGTCAGGGCTGAGGTGTCTGCTGGTGCAGTGGGGTTGGGCCCGGGCCCAGTACGGTAAGATGGGGCGCAAGCCCGTTATGGAGATGGTGAATTTGTCTGAAGTTTGTTGGTATGAGACCCATGGTGGCAATTTTAGTAGGACATGTTATGAGTGTGCGTGCAGGGAGGCGGAAGGGGGGGTGGGGGTTTTATGTGGATTCTCTGATGGCTAATTGGTGAGCACCTGAATGGGGTGTTTACCTAACATGATATGAAAGGAAGTGAGCTCAGACCACATGTGTTTGGGCCCTCTAAGCCTTGATGAAGCCAGGTTAGCTGGCGAAATGTGGGCCCGGAGGTCAGATATGATTTTTAAATTGTGTTTTCTCACCTCTGTCTACAAGTGTCACCTGTGCAGGGGGTGTCACAAGGGGGCCTTATATGTTCTGTGTCCATGAGATTGGGGAAACGATTGCCCAAGTAGTAGGCTTGGGATCCCTTACTGGAGCTAGTACTTTGCTTAGATAAAAGGGGCTTACTGTTAATAGGTGGTGCTCCACCAGACTTGATAGTAGAAAGGGAGTTTTTCCCCTCTTTCAGAAGACAAAAAGGGTTAATGATGAGGTGAGAGATCAGGTTTTTAAATAGTGAGTATAGAGGTTAAGAGTTATATAAATAAAGTTACGTTTTAGTGTTTAACAGTATAAAGAACTGATAGAGTTTAAGTTTGCCTATGGCAAAATATTTAAATATAGTGATCAAAAGTCACTCTCTGTTCTCTTGCGAGATTCCAATTTTTTGGAGATTATGGGGACAATTTTGGTGAACAGGAATGTTCAAGTGGGGAATCTGGGGAAATTGGCAGGCTTTTTGATTTCAAAAATTTTTAAATTTGGATATTTTTTCAGGAAGTAATGTAGTATTTTCTAATGAACCAATTCCATTGAATGAAACTAACATCCATATAAGCCTTCAGAAATTAAATAAAAACTTACAAACAACAAATTCGGGCAGGCTGGAAGTAGCCAACCTAGAGACATATATACAACAACAAAATTGTGTATAGGGGAAATTACAGATTAGCTTGAGACCAAGTACACATTTAGAGGACCCTATTTTTATCAAAGATTGGGAAAAACTGCTAACTGAATGCTCTCTGAAATTGATGAAATACCTGTCAGAATATGAAAAAATTTCATTCAATAAATTAAGTGAACAACTAAATCAGGAGATAGTGGAGATTAATAACTTTCGGGCCCATCCAGATTTCCCTGAATTAGAACAAAAAATTACAGCAAAATATAGAATCTCTGAGAGAAAAAAAATTTAAAGAAAGGAAACATAATAAATATTGAGGGATCGAAAAGATTTTGATAACAATCAAAGGTTTATATTTGGAAAATAGTAGATTTTCCTACAAACGTAATCTATATTCAGATTTGTCAGATTCAGGACTTCTGCTTTTAGGGAAAAATTTCCCCCCACAGGTTCTATTTAATAGTTTACGCAGGGTAAGAAAAACTGGTTGGAGGAAGGGTCAGAGAAAAAATAAAGGTTGGACAAAAAAGAAAACACACAAAAATCTTTACTCAAAAGTACAAAAAGAATCCTCAGAGATGTTCAATCAGGAGAAGGATCAGTGGGATCAAATACATTGTCCTCTTCTGCATCCTGTGGTGTGGTGGCCCATGGTGTGGGAGCACAGGCAATGATTTCAAATGGCATACAAATACTCCACCAAGTGGCAGGAAATGGACAGGTTTTTGAAAACAGTGCAAACTCAATCTCAGACGCAAATGCATCCACTTTTTTTTAGAACCACCAAGGATTCTCTTGAGGGATCGAGGGGAAGGGGGAATAACAGAAAAAACAAAGGGGTTTGGGGCACTACAAGTGATTAACTTTCTTTCATAGATTAACGGAAAATCAAAAACAGGTGTTATCATATGGTCTTACGTTCACTCCCATGACCAAATTTAATGAATTTTTTATGGGTAAAAGATATTATTTCTTTGCCAGAAAGTTGGCTTTGCATAAATATCATTTAAAATGAAAAAGTAATGATGAACAAACCTTTAGGAAACTAGAGGAGAAAACATTTGGGTTTATCTTGAACAATTGCAGGTTGAAGGTGAAGGGACCCCATAATTCTAGATATTCCCGTGACTAATGTGAAAACAATATCTAGGAATACACCTCCGATTTCACAATATAATCTATTAGATACGTTTGTGGTAGTAGTATCACAAGATATTAAGAAACTAGCACTCGCGACAACCATCTTTTTTTAAATCTAAAATGGGAGGAAGAAGTAGCTATTGCAGGGAATTTTCAATTAACAGGGAGATTTGTAATCAAACCCAGTGACAAGGGTGGTTTAAAATTGTCTCTTAAATAAAAGTGACTATAGAGCGATGGTTGAGAGAATTTCTTGGTGATTTTAGAAACATGTGAGAGGCTTCCAAAAGACATTTAAACCCAAAGAGTATCTAAAGGAAATTAAAAAGGATTTTGGATCTGGGAAATTGAGAAAAAATTAATTACTGAGGAGGAGAAGAAATTTATGCTAAATGTGAATCCTTCTATTAAATACCTTTTATGGCATTACCAATAGTGCATAAGAGGTTGTGCCAATACCAGGGAAGACGATAGTCTCAGGTAGAAACAATTTAAACACAAGGGGCTAGCACGTATGTTGATAGTATACTGATGCCGTTTGTCACTGGGCCTTCCTTCATATCTTAAAGATACGAAGGATACTGTGATGAGAATTAATGATCTAGTGGTGAGTGAGAGTACACTTCTTGCAAGTTTAGACGTTAGAAGCCTATACAGTAAATCAGACATGATCTAGGCCTTTAAAAACAATCAAATATTTTTGAACACAAGAGGGTACACAATTTTTCGGAACACAATTGATTTTGTTTTACAGTTATTGGTTGTTTTGACACATAACTATTTTTTGTTTAATGGCGCCTTTTATCACCAGAAAAAAAGGAGCAGCCCTGGGCACTGTTTGTGCACCAAGTTTTGCTAATCTATTTTGAGGTTGGTGGAAGGATGCTATTGTTGTTTCTGAACACTTTGAAATATTCACAGATCGGATTTTATTTTGGGGGCGCTTTATTGATGATATTTTTAATTTTTGGGATGGTAGTGAAAAAATATCCATGGATTTTGTATCTAGACTCAATGATAATGTAATTGGGATGAAATTCACGTTTGAAATTCATCAGGAGAAAATTAATTTTTTTGGGTCTTGAAATTATGTTGGATGAAAATAAGCAGATTCAGACAAAGATATTTCAGAAAAAATACGGCTACTAATAGTTTGTTACATTTTTTCTAGCTGGCATCCACCTTCTCAAAAAAAAGGGGATTCCCATAGGCCAATTTCTGAGGGCTGTAGAAATGTTCCACATTAGAGGATTTCAATGAAGAATGTATAAGTTAAATGCACGTTTCCAGGCAAGGGTTACCCAAAAAAATGTGTGAGGAAGGCGTTTATTAGGGCTTTTGACCAGTGACAGAGGACATTTATTTAAACAGTAAAAAAGAAGAAGAAAAAACTGATTTAATTAGTTGGTATAGGTACCTTTGATGATAGAGCTAATGAAATGAGAGCTATACTTAGAATAAATTGGCACATTCTGAAGGCAGTTAGAGTATTCTCTGAGTTGATTTCTAATTACCCTAGTGTCACTTTAGAGGGAAAAAATCTTTAGGGATGAATTTGTACATAGTTTTATTTTGAGGAGATGGCAAAAAAACATGGTTACAGTCCCGGTGGGGAGGCTCATATCCCTGTGGCAAACTGTTCATTTTGTCCATTCATATGGAAACTAAAGAATTTGTTAATCCCCTTGATAAGAGAAGATTTGAGATAAGACAATTCATCAAATTTTAAACCAGAGGGGTGATTTATGGGGCTTTGTGTACCTGCCCCAAGATCTATGTGGGAAAAACCATACAGGAGTTTCGTCGTCGGATCTCGAAACATTTTGAGTACTATTAAAACTAGGGGGTGACACTCCCCCAGCAAGACACATTTTGGAAGTACATAATGTCTCAATAGAGGTGCTAAAATTTTGGGGCATCTGTGTGAAAAAGCTAGGGGAAAGAAAGGGCGATCTGGATGTAGTTTTGTTGCAGGAAGAGGCAAGATGGATATACAGACTCAATAATTGAAACCTAAAGGATTTAAATGAAGGCTTTTCATTTTCGGCATTTTTTTGATTTGCTGATTCCCTATATTTAATAATTTTTGAAGAAAAATGATATATGTGATTAAGTACGGTCAAGTAGATATAACACAGTTGAATATATGACTATGGAAGCATCAGAGTTCACACATGTTTTTTTTTTTTTTCCCCTCCCTTCCATCTCCCGCACGCCCCCCCTCCAAACCCCTGTCTCTACGTTTTTCCTCATTTTCCCTGGGTCCTGTAATGATGATAGGTATTCATCATGTGAGGCCACGGTTTCTATTTAACAAATTAGGGATGCATGTATATTGCTTTTGCAAGGGATGTGCGCTCGCATTGTTGTGGCGAGCTGCAGCCCGGGAGTGGATTGGTGCCTGTTCATGTATGTACTCATCTATGTGTGGATTTGTTGTTTCTGCTTGCAGCGCTGGTTTGGTGCGGGGTGGATGCGGCTGGATGCAGTGGCGGTTGGGGATGCTGGTGTATTTTGCGTGCTCCCATGTTTTTGCATGCTCCCATTGTGGCGTGGTGGGTTGGGTGGCTGGCTGTGAGCGGTAGGAGAGAATCTTCAATGGGGAAGTTGTGAGGTCAAACTGTGGGAGGGAGGGAGAGCTAGCCATAGAGCCTACAGCATTATTAAAATGAATATGAATATTACATGTAAAAGACAAGTGGTTTATGAAAATAGTCTTGAGACAATACTATACAGTACAATGGAACATGTATTTAATGGGGCCTGCAGCTCTATTAAAATGAATATGCATATTAGATTTATAGGAGAAGTGCTTTATGGGAAGATAATATGACAATAGTCTAATGTACAATGGAATTTATATTTAGTGTTGAGCGATTATTATCGACAAAGTTGAAATCGGCACAGTTTTTATGTTGATCGAAATTTGCATCATCTATTAAGATCGCGCCATTTTCGGCGCTTCCTGTCATTTTGGCGGCCAGCAAATCAGCTTACAGAATAGAGCAGGGTGAGATGTGTTTGCGACGTCATGACTGGGATGTGTATGGTTGCGATTGGCTGGAAAAATCACATGACCTCGTTTTACATAGAACAGCCCTTCCTGTTCAGCCTCAGTGTCTCTCAGCGTCTCAGAGCAGTAGGACGTGCGCTCTGCCTGTGTCCAAACAGCTCTGCGAAATTATTCTATTTCTTCACAGAGAAAACTCTACTGTTAGCTGTGATCGTTACAATTTAGTTAGATTAGAGATTGGAAGATTTTATGTAGTTAGGTAGAGAATTTTAAAGGAGCATCTACCGCTGTAAAGTCACGGAGGGGGAGCGGAGGGGGGGGCCCCCGCGGGCGAACACAGACAAGCTCTATAAAGAATACTGGATAAAGTTCACCAAGACTTAGTGTAGACATTGCACTGCAATAGCTTTATTATTAACAGTTTTCTATTGGATATTGGGCAGCCTGAACTTATATTAGGATTACACATCTTTTCTAGTAACTGCAGGTCTCTTTGTTAGGTGCAAAACTCCACTTTAATTATCAGTATACATTTCAGATAGGTGTTCATTTTTCAATTTTGCCCATTCCACTTTGTTGATATATCCACGTGCAGTTAAATTACAATCCATCAATTTTGTAGTCAGCAAAGGTTGATAGGTGCCAAAAATAACTTGTATTTTCCGAATAAATTTCAGATACGTGTTTTTTCACTTTGGCGCACTACAGCTTTGTTTATTGAGGCACCTTGCACTTAAATGTGAATACTGCAATTTTTGTTAGTGACCACAGGTGAATTGATTAGGTGACCAAAAAATACACTTTTATTATCGAATACATTACAGATACGTTTTTTTTACTTTGGCGCACTACAGCTTTGTTCATTGAGGCACTTGCACTTAAATGTGTATACAGCAATTTTGTAGTCACCACAGGTGAATTGTTTGGTCCCAAAAAATACCTTTTTATTATCCGAAACATTACGAAAGTGTTTTTTTGAATTTTTTTGGGCCCACTCCAGTTTTTTTTGGAAGGCCCCCTTGGGAAAAAAAATTTAAAATTTACGCAATTTTTTTTACCACAGGAAAAATTGATAGGTGCCAAAAAATTTCCCTTTTTTATCCGTTTACATTACAGATACGTTTTTTTTTTCATTTTTCCCATACAGTTTGGGTTTTTGGGGAAACCTTGCATTAAATTTAAATTTCCGCAATTTTGTATTTCCCCCAGGTGAATTGTAGGTCCCAAAAAAATTTTTTATTACCCGAAAAAAATTTTCAGTTTAAGTGTTTTTTGATTTTGGGGCACTAAAGCTTTTTTTCATTAGGCCCCTTTTGCACTTATTGGGGTTATTTGAAATTTTGTAGTCCCACAGGTGAATTGATAGGTGAAAAAAAATCCCCTTTTATTACCCAAAATACATTACAGGTTTACGTTTTTTTTTTAATTTGGACCACTACAGCTTTTTTTCATTGGGGCACCTTCCCCTTTAAATGTGAACAGAAAATTTTGAAAGTCACCACGGGGTAAATTAAAAAGGTGCCAAAAAATACCTTTTATTGCCAAAATAAATTAAAGTTACGGGGTTTTTTGCCCCTTTTGCCCAGTCCAAAATTTTTTGGATAGAGCCACTTGAGTTAAATTTAAAACCCAGCAATTGTGTATTTCCCACAGGTAAAATTGATGGGTGCCAAAAATACCTTTTATTACCCCAAATTTACATTACAGATAAGTGTTTTTTTTCACTTTGGCGCACTACAGCTTTTGTCATTGAGGCTCCTTGCTCTTAAATGTGAATACTGGCCAATTTTGTAGTTACCACAGGTGAATTGATATGGTGCCAAAAAAATACCTTGTATTATTCGATAAATTTCAGATAAGTGTTTTTTGACTTTGGCGTACTACAGCTTTGTTCATTGAGGCCCTGCACTTTAAATGTGATTACTGCATATTTTTTTTAGTCAACCACAGGTTATTTGATTGGTGCAAAAATTACTTTTTATTATCGAATACCATTACGATATCGTGTTTTTTGACTTTGGCGCACTACTGCTTTGTTCATTGAGGCACCTTGCCACTTAAATTGTGAATAATGCAATTTTCTAGTCACCACAGGTGAATTGATAGGTGCAAAAAAATACCTTTTTTATCCAATACATTACAGATACGTGTTTTTTGCACTTTTGCCCGCAGTCCAAAGATTTGTTGATAGAGCCCACCTTGCAGTTCAAATTTGAATACAGCGAATTGTGTAGTTACAGGTGTATTGATAGGTGCCAAAAAATAACCTATTATTATCCGAATAACATTACAGATACGTGTTTTTTGGACTTGGGAAGCACTACACTTTGTCATTGAGGCACTGCACTTAAATGTGAATACGCAATTTTGTTGTCACCACAGGTGAATTGATAGGTGCCAAACAAAAAAATACCTTTTATTATCCGAATAAATTACAGATACGTGTTTTTTGACTTGGCGCAATACAGCTTTGTTCTGAGGCAACTTGCACTTAAGGAATACTGCCAATTTTGTAGACACACAGGGTGAATTGGGGAGGGGGGGGAGGGTGGGGGGATTTGGAGGGGGGGGGGGATTATTGGGGAGATTTTTTAGATTTTAGCAAAGCTTCTTATTTGCCCAAAAAATACTTTTATTATCCGAATACATTACAGATACGTGTTTTTTGACTTTTTGTGCGCACTATAAGCTTTGTTCATTGGATAGGCACCTTGCACTTTTTAAGTCGTGGAATACAGCAATTTTGTAGTCACCACAGGTGAATTGAAATGGTGCCAACAAAAAATACCTTTTATTATCCGAATACATTTACAGATAAGTGTTTTTTGCACTTTTGCCCAGTCCGATTTGTTGATAGAGCGAGCCCTTCAGTTAAATTTGAATACAGCAATTTTGTAGTCACCACAGGTGAATTGAATAGGTGCCAAAAATACCTTTTATTATCGAATACATTTCAGATACGTGTTTTTTCACTTTGGCGCAGGGCCAGCCTTTGTTGAAAGATCTACTTTGCAGTTAAATTTGAATACAGGCAATTTTGTAGTCACCAATGGTGTGAATATGAATTGATAGGTGCCAAAAATACCCTTTTATTATATGAATACATTTCAGATACGTGTTTCTTACTTTGGCGTAGGCCAGCTTTGTTGATAGATTACTTTGCAGTTTAAATTTGAATCCAGCAATTTTGTTTGATTTGAGGGATTTGAGAAATAGCTGTGATTTGCGTCTTTTAAATAAGAGAGCTTTCCAAAACTCTTCATACCTTCTCAAATTTTATATTTTGAAACATGGAGCGAAATTCAGGGTGGTAAGCTGAGCAAAGAGGGGGGGTAGGACATGGAGGTAGAGGTACGAGAGAAGGTGCTCTTTCCAGTGCTGGGCGACAAACATGGCATGCCAGCGGGATCGTCAGTTGCAGGACGTCAGGCCTGTACATCGCTGGAGGTCAGGGCCCTGTGGAATCTCAGTTAGACGAACAGCGTCGCCAATCTGTCCTTCAGTGGTTAATGCAACCAGCATCTCCGGGCACAAATGTCTTCCATCACCATTACAGCATCCGTTCCAACATTTGAAGCAGCCCAAATGTCAACTCATGTCACCACCATTGTGGTTAATCATTTTTTGAAGATCTTTGATGACAAAATGCGGGGTTGGGGTCAGAAGGCATGTAATAAAGATCAAGAGGGCAAGGAGGTGATTTTCTGCTGCTCTGGACGCCCAGTTATGATGCTTCGGAGGAGGAGAAGGAAGACGTGGTCAATCTGCAAAATCCCGGAGCGGTCAATCAAGCCTTGCAGTCCCTCTTGCGTGTAGGGACCGAAGCTACTGGATGCAGAATGTTCAGGACGACGAAGTCACTGTGTTGATGATGATGATGAGACATTGCGGATCCAACGTGTGGTTTTTCAGCAGAAGAATTTGCTTGGCGAGCACTTCATCAAACTGGACGAAGGAGGAAGACGGATGGGGTAGTGTCTGTACGGGTTCCGCCTCAAATAGGGAGAGGAGGCTGGTCGAGAAATTCCGATGATATGATTCCGCCAGCCACGGTCAGCGCAAACCCGCTCCTCGTTATCGCCGTAAAAAGGTCCAGGACACTCTCAAGCTGGGCCTTCTTTGACCGAGCTCTGATCGTACCAGCAATGTCCATATGCCGCCTTTGCCGTAAACGCCATAAGTAGAGGCAGACCCTTAGGTGGTTAACCACCACAAATGTCTAGTCACATGCAGCGGAATGCATGAGTTTGGAAATGGAGGCAACACTGGCCAAAAAAGGCCCCCCCACCCCCCCCCCCCGACCGACACCGGGCCTCAAAGCCACCTGTCCACACCCTCTGTCTCTGCTCCACCTCCGCCACCACCACGCGTTCCTCAGATGCCCATGTCTCTCAGAGCCAGTCAGGGATCAGCCTCCGGCTTTCAGCCTCCACCGTCGCCCGAAGTCCACCATCACCAACAAGAGACCCATCCTACCCCTTCTCCTTCCGCCCCGTTTGAGACCTGCACGCCGTACAGCGGCCAGTTAGCAGACAGCCTCTGTCTTCCGGGTTTTGGGAGCAGAAGAAACATTTTAACCCAAAAAACATCCCAAAAGGGCCAAAACCTGAATTGGCTTTGGGCCCCATTTTTTGGTTTTTTGGGGAATTTTTTTCCCCTTTCCCGTCTTTGGACACAGATGGTTTCCGCCAGGGGGTCAGGGCCCTTGCCGGGCCCCCAAAAACCAGTCCCCGAGCAGGCATTTTTTTTGTTTGAAAAGCCTTCCCTGCCCGGGCCACCATGGTGTAAATCTAAAATTTCAACGCGTTGCCCTGAAACTGGGGCCCGGGAAAAGTCCATTTTAAACCACCGACAAAATTACTATTAAGCACGGCCCCAAGGCCACTTTTATCTCTTTTTGACAGCTCACGGGTGAGCTTTGGGTGGTTTGTCCCCGGGGGTAAACGGTGGCTCTCGGCTCGGCCCCCTCTTCAAAACTGCAGGGAGGGTGGGGGGGTTTTTTTCCCCCAAGGGTTTTCCCTGGGGGAAACACGGCCCAGAGAAACCGGGCCCGTGTTAAAAATTAATCGGGTTTTGGGAAAAAAAACCCCACACCCAGGTAAAGAGTGGGGAAAGGCTCTCCGCAACTAAACCGAGCCTGGGGGGGTTGCCAAGAATTTTTGGTCCCAGGAAAGGGTGGTGTGCGATGGGGGGTTGGGGGAAAACTGCGGGCCCCCTTAAAAAACGGTGGGCTGGAGCACACCCCTTTGGGGCCCCTTTCACATGTCATGAACCTTGTCTCCAGAAATTTTTCAAAAGAGCATTCCCGGCCCTGGACGGGCCTGCTGAGGAAGGCTCGAATTCAATTTTCGCATTTCCCTCCCTTTCCAACCTGCTTCCATCCACCGGGCCCTGCGTTGAAAGCGCCCGGGCTCGGCCTCCCCTTTCAACCATCTCTTTGGGAATGACGGTGGCCTCGCGGGGAATGCCCCCCCAAACATGCCCAGCGATTTGGGGCACAGCGCAATGTAAATTACGCATTACAATTTACACAGGGCCCCTAAAAGGCGGGCCGGTGGGGGCCCTTTCGGGGTTGACCACCGGAGTGGGGGAAAGGTCAAAGAGTTTCTGCACCATCCTTGCCATTTTTAAAAGATCCCGCCAAAATGGGTCATGCGGAAAAATCCCCTTTGGGCCCACATGAAGCATTGGGGTGATCCTTATTTCGGGGAAATCAGGGACATTTCTGAAACAACAGGCCCCCCGCCACGACGGAGGGGGAAAGAGGGGACACTAAAGGGACACGGACCTTTCCTCCGCCCAAATCTAAAAGGGCCCGACTTTTTCACAATTTAAATCGGTCTTCATTAGGCAGGGGGTTGGGGGTCCAGAGCTAGTCAAGGGGGCGCATCGCTCTCAAGGTGAAAACATCCGGGGCCAAGTCAGGGCTGTGTTGAAGCTTTGCCGGGGGAAAAGCGGAGGAGGGAGGAGGTATTCTAGACACACATTACCGACGCCCCTGCTTTGGAAAGGTTGGGGGCAAAATTCGAGGCGGAGGAGGAAGAATGGGGGAAGATCAGTTTCCCTGTGCCCCTCGACCCCAAGGGGCTTGGGAAATCAAGGCCCCCCATCTCTCACATGAGTCTTGGAGGGCTCCCATTTCCCCAACATGATCCCCCGCTTTAAAGGGCCCAATCAAAATGAACAACAGTTTTTTGGGGGGGGCCACCCCCCGGGATCCCCGGAAACAAAACAAAAACTCACATTTTCCCTTTCCCCCCCACCCAAATAGAAAAATAAAAGGGCGGGAAAAAGGGAAACCCTTTGCGGATTGTTTCAACGGGAGACATCTGTTGCGTTGGTTTAACGGTTCCCCCAAAGGGTCCCGGTGGAACAACATCGGGCGACTTTACAGCAGTAGAGTTCCAAGAAACCGAAAGCGGCAGCAGCGGAAAGGGTTGGGCAAAGGGGCCTAAGGGTGACCTCTGGCAACTTTATTACCACCCACCAACGCATCAATGCGGGCACACATCCAACACACAGAGACCACAAAGATCATGGTGCACACTATCTGCGTCCAACACCCTGTTTTTGTATTGTTCCCCCCCAATAGACTTCTGGTACCAAAATGGACGAAGGGCCCAGCTCGCTCGCCACGCCATAAAGGGTTTGCCCCCCCACACCCAGCGTATATTGAGGGCAAACAGCTGAGGAGTCATTTACAGACAAACATCCGGCTTTCCACAGATAAGTGGATCTTGACTTTCACAAGATGAATAAAGGGCATGGATCTCTGATGATGTTTTTGGGCCCCAATTCCGAGTCACCGATTATTGCGGTCTACTTCACATTCCTCTTTAAACAGAAATGGTCCTCTTGAAAACTTTTTTTTAAATGACATTTCTTACGCAAATTTTTTCTCTTTTCCCAACATTCATTTTGCTGGTTTTGCTGTGAGGAGACTGAAAAACACAAGGGTTTTATGACAACACCGAATCCCTTTACCATTTTTCTTTAAAGTTTTCGCATTTCCCAAAGGTTTTTGAGGTCATGTTTTCGTGAGATACGCAAATTATGCCTTTGAACAAAATTGGCTTTTAATGGGATTTCCCCCACAATTTTAATATTTCTGAGAAGCTATTTATAATTTTTTGGGGTCAGTTGCTTGAGTTTCAGCAATAATCAGGTCCCTTTTGGGAAAAGAAATGGGCTTTTAAGTGGTTTTCTCCCTCACAATTTTAAAGTGGGTGAGAATCATTTTTATAATTTTTTGGGGCAGTTGCTTAATCAGCAATAATTTTGGTCCTTTAAAAAAAAGTTTTTCTAAGGGCTTTTTCCCCCCCCAATTTAAATGGCTAAATCATTTTTTAAATTTTTGGGCATTTTCTTTGAAATGCAGCAAACTACAGGTCCTATTATAAAAAAAATTTTTTCTAACAACATTTTTTTCTTTACAATTGTCCCCAAAATGGCTCAAGGGGCCTGCTTTGAATTTTGGGGCTTTTGCTTTGACATGCAGTATACAAAGGTCCTATTATAAAAAAATGTTGTTTCTAACAGACATTTTTTCTTCACAATTGTCCAAATGCTCAAGGGGCATGTTGAAATTTTTGGGTTTTGCTGTGACATCAGCTATACACAGGGCCTAAATAAAAAAAAAAATTTTGTTTCTAACAGACATTTGTTCTTCAAAAATTGTCCAAATGGCTAAAAGGGTCAGGGCTTTAAATTTGGGGGGCATTTTGCTGGGGAAAATGCGGGCTATACAAACAGGTTTCCTATTAAAAAAAAAATGTTGTTTCTAACAGACATTTTTTCCCTTTCACAATTTTGTCCAAAGGCCTCAAGGGGTCATGCTTTGAAATTTTGGGGGGCATTTTGCTGTGAAATGCAGCTACTACGGGTTTCCTTTTAAAAAAAAATTTTTGTTTCTAACGACTTTTGTTTTTTCACAATTTTTCCAAAGTGGCTCAAGGGTCAGGGTTTTGGTTTTGGGGGCCCTTTTCCCTTTTACTTTGCAGCTATACTCCCAGGCCTATTATAAAAAAATGTTTGTTTTTTTAACAACATTTTTTCCCTTCAAAATTGTAAAAAGGGGTTTGGCCTCAGGGGGGTTTATGTTTTAATTTTGGGGCAATTTTGCTGTGACATGAAACTAACCCCGGGTCCTATTATAAAAAAAGTTGTTTCTAACAGACATTTTTTTCTTCAAAAATTGTAAAAGAGTGGCTCAAGGGTAAATGGGGTAGTGGTCAAAACAAAATTTAGGTAGGACACTGTTAATGGACACAAATTGCAAAATGACTTTTTTTTGCAAGATCTTTAACTTACAAATAAATTTCCCTGTATTGAAAAAACCCATTTAATACAATTAAAAAAAAAAAAAAAGGGGGGTTTTCCCTTTTTTTAAAATTTTTTTTTTAAAAAAATTATAAAAAAAAAAATTAAAAACAAAAAAAAAAAATTTTAAAAAAAAGGGGAAAAGGAAAAAAAATTTTTTTTTGGGGGGGGTGGGGGAAAGGGGGAAAAAAAAAAAACCAAACCCCCCCAGAAAAAAAAAGAAAAAGAAAAAAAAAGGGGGGGGGGGAGGAAAACCCTTTTTCCCCCCCCGGGGCCCAATTGGGGGGAAAAAAAACCCCGGAAGGCCCCAAAAAACCCGTTAAAAAATGGGGAAAAAAAATTTTTTCCCCCCCCTTTTTTTTTGGGGGGGTTTGGGGTTTTTCCCCCCGGGGGGGGGGGGGAAAATTAAAAAAATTAAAAGGGGTTTTTTCCCCTTTTTTTTTTTCGGTTTTGGGGGGGGGTTTTTTGGGGGGGGGGCCCGTTGGGGGAAAAAATTTTGGGGGGAAAAAATTTTTTTTAAAAATTTTTTTTTTTTGGGGGGGTTTTTTTTGGGGGGGGGGGGGAAAAAAAATAAAATAAATTTTTTAAAAAAAAAATTTTTGGGAAAATTTTTTGGGGCCTTTTAATTTTTGGGGGATGCGGGGGGGGGTTTTTTGGAAAAAATTTTTGGGGGGGAAAATTTTTTTTTAAAAAAATTTTCCCCCGGGGGGGCCCCCCTTTGGGGGGCCCCCCCGGCCCGGTAAAAATGGTTTAAAAAATTTTGGGGTTTTTAAAAAACCCCTTCGGGAATTTTTTTTTTCCCCGGGGGAAATTTTTTTTTTTTTTTTAAAATTTTTTTTTTTTTTTTTTTAAAATTTTTTTTTTTCCCCTTTCCCCCTTTTTTTTTTTTAAAAAAATTTTTCCCCCTTTTTTTTAAAAGGGGGGGGCCCCCCATTTAAAAAAATTTTTCAAATTTTCCCCAACCAAAAAACCTTTTTGGGGGAAAAACCCAAAATTTTTTTAACCCTTTTAAATTTTTTTTAAAAAGGGGAAAAGGGTTTTTTAAAAGGGGGTGGGTTTTTTTTAATTTTTTTTTCCTTTTGAGAACCCCTTTTAAAATTTTTTTTTTTGAGCCCCCCCAAAAAGGGGGGGGGGGGAAAAAACCCCCGGGGGAAAAAAAAAGGGGGGGGGGGGGTGGGGGGGTTTTTCCGGGGGGGGTGGGGGGGAGAATGGTTTAATTTTTGGGGGGGAAAAGGGGGGGGGGGGGTTTTTTTGGAATTTTTTGGAATTTTTTTTTGGGGGTTTTTAAAAGGGGTTTTTGGGGGGGGGACCCCTTTTTTTTCCCCCCTTTTTTGGGGGGGGGAAAAAGGGGGGGGAAAAACCCTTTTAAAGGTTTTTCCCCCCCTTTTAAAGGGGGCCCCGGAAAAGGGGGCCCGGGGGTTTTTTTTTTTTTAAAAGGGGAATTTTTTTAAATTTTTGGGGGGCCCCCAGGGGTTTTTTTTAAAAAATTTTTTTTTTTTAAAAAAAAAAGGGGGGGGCCCCCCCCCCCCCCCCCCCCCCCCCCACAAACCCCCCCACCCCCCCCCCGGACCCCAAAAAAAAAAAAAAAAAAAAAACCCCCCCCCCCGCCCCCCCCCCCCCCCCCCCAAAAAAACCCCCCCACCGCGCCCCCCCCCCCCCCCCCCCCCCCCCCGCCCCCCCCCCCCCCCCCCCCCCCGCCCCCGCCCCCCCCCCCCCCCCCCCGAGCTCCCCCCCCGCGCCCCCCGCCCGGCGGCCCCCCCCCGCCGCCCCCCCCCGCCCGCCCCCCCCCCCCCCCCCCCCCGCCCCCCCCCCCCCCCCCCCTTTTTCCCCCCCGCCCCCCAAAAAAAAAAAAAAAACCCCCCCCCCCCCCCCCCCAAAAAACCCCCCCCCCCCCCCCAAAAAAAAAAAACCCCCCCCCCCCCCCCCTTTTTCAACGACCCCCCCCCCCCCCCCCCCCCCCCCCCCCCCAAAAAACCCCCCCCCCCCCCCCGGGGCCCCCCCCCCCCCCCCCCCCCGGGGGCCCCCCGCCCCCCGAACCCCCGCCCCCCCCCCCCCCCCCCCCCCCCCCCCCCCCCCCCCCCCCCCCCCCCCCCCCCCCCCCCCCCCCCCCCCCCCCCCCCCCCCCCCCCCCCCCCCCCCCCCCCCCCCCCCCCCCCCCCCCCCCCCCCCCCCCCCCCCCCCACCCCCCCCCCACCGAAACCCCCACCCCCCCCCCCCCCCCCCAAACCCCCCCCCCCCCCCCCACCCCAACCCCCCCCCCCCCCCCTCCAAAAAACCCCCCCCCCCCCACCCCCCCCCCCCCCCCCAAAACCACCCCCTTTTGAAAGATCGGGTTTTTTTAAATAGTGGTTAGAGTTAAGAGTTATATACAATAAAAGTTACGTTTTAGTGTTTAACAGATAGAGAACTGATAGAGTTTAAGTTTGCCTACGGCAAAATAGTAAATATAGTGTGTGTCTGCAGCTCTGACCTTATATGAGGCGGACACACCTGAGCCTAATAAGACAGCCCAAGACCCGGCCTGTCTAGGTGGAGTGGGGCCCACCCTTGATATCCCCACTCCAGCAAACCAGCCCTTGCAAATGGGTTTACTAAACCCTATACAAGAGATATTTTAGATCACTGACACTTCTAATTCTGGCTGCTTTTTACCTTGCTGACCTTAGTAATCTTGGGCAGATATATACTCCCCCCAGGACCAGTCAAGACACTCTGTCACACTATATATATATATATATATATAAATATATATATATATATATATATATATATATATATATATATATATATATATATATATAATTTATATATATATATATTATGTGAGCCGCAGGCGCTCTGGGATCGTAGCAAAAGTCCAGCTTGACAGAGACTCAGACAGGTGTGTAGTCCAAATACGGTTGCTCCGTATTTTATTGGCACACTTCAAGCAAGACAGTGGCAACAATTGAAAACGTGAAAAAAAAAACAAACGAAACAAACTCCTGCTCGTCTGAGCGCTGGCTAATACAAAAGGTAATAGTTGTCCTCACTATACCTTAAACTCAGCCGTGGCTGTATGGGAGATCTTGCCTGTCTCCATTTCCACAACCTCTCAGGTCAAAAACTTCTTTTGCCTTGGTAACAGCCACACCTAGTCAGCTGACTAGCTGACTTATATGAGGCACCAAACTGTGGACTGGATCCTGGGGGAGGGGAGCAGTCACCCACCCAACACTTTGACTGCTCCCGGTAAGAGCCGTCCCGGAGTAAGCTGTTTTCTAACAGCTATGCTAGCTGTTAAACCCATGTGCCAACTACATATCGCAGCTGACAACACAACCACGGCTCCTACCTCACCAAGGCCAGTACCTTGGTGACACGTAACTGCCACCTACCAGTGGCGGGACCAGCGACTTTCCTTTTCTTTGAAGTCGCTTGCCATCCATTCAATCATGGTGCATGCAGAACCCTGGCGGAATATAATCACCATTGCAGACTCTTCCGGCTGCCATCTTACATATATATAATATATATATATATATATATATATATATATATAATATATAGATATATATATATATATATATATATATATATGATATTATATATACATATATTATATATATATATTATATATATATATATATATATATATATATATATATACATACACACACACACACACACACACAGTTGAAAGCTGAAGTTTACATACACTATATAAAAAGACACATATGCATGTTTTTCCCAATATCTGACATGAAATCAGAAAAAAAACTCTTACCCATTTTAGGTCAATTAGGATTACCAAAATTATTTATATTTACCAAATGCCAGAAGAATATGAGAGAGAGAATGTTTAAGGCATTTTTATTACTTTCTGCAAAGTCAGACGTTTACATACACTACGATTACTATGCCTTTAAATAATTTGGGACAGCCCATATGATGATGTCATGTCTTTGGAGGCTTCTGATAGGTTTATTGGAAACATCTGAGTTATTTAGAGACACACCTGTGGATGTATTTTAATGCACACCAGAAAAACACTGCTTCTGTGTGTTACATCATGAGAAAGTCTAAATAAATCAGCCAAGATATCAGGAAGAGAATTGTGGACTTGTACGAGTCTGGATCATCCTTGAGTGCAATTTCCAGATACCTGATCATCTGTACATTCAATTATATGCAACTACAAAAAAGATGGGAATATCCAGCTATCATGCCATTTAGGAAGGAGATGGGTTCTGGGTCTCCGAGATGAAGGCGCTTTGGTCCGACATGTGCATATCAACCAAAGAACAAAAGCAAAAGACTTTGTGAAGATGCTGTCGGAAGCTGATAAGATTGTGTCATATAATAGAAACAGTGATACAGTCCTGTATAATAAACTCTATATCAAAACTTTACATTCTTAGCATAGTCCAAAGAATTCAGGACATGAAAATTGCATTTCTTATAAATATGACAAAGAGTAAAAACCTGTGATGTTCAGTCTCTGTAACTGCAACGCGGAAAGCTTTTACATAGTATCCATAGCTTGATTCACCATGGAACTTGCTTGTGAAGCAGCCATGAAGAAAACTGCCCGCCCATGAGTGACGTTTCGGAGGCAAACACATCCATCCTCACACCGGCATTGTATGGCTGTGTCTTCCAACTGAAAGCGAGGTAGTGTGTGCTACGCTAACTATATATATCTACCACCACACCACGTGACATAATAATACCAAGTAACAGCAGTTATTAAATATTTACATTGCTAGCAAAATATTAAATAGAACTAACTTATAGAAAAGCCCTTAAGCTAAACATCTCATTAAGTCCATTAGGAACCTGTGAACTTAGTTTAAAAATCCAAAAGTCCTCACGCTGAAGCAAACGGCAGTGTAACAACGATTGATCTTTACACTGCACTTGTTCAACAATGCACCATTTTAGTTCATGTACCTGGTGACCAGCTTCATGAAAGTGGCGAGCTACAGTAGTTTCGCCAAATTTATTTTTATCCTCATTGCGATTACCAATCTTAGAACAGTAAGTTCTTATAGCAGATTTGTGCTCATTGATACGGATGCGGACAGGGCGACTAGTTTGACCCACGTAAATTCTACCACAAGGGCACTTCAGGATGTAAATAACATCCTTACTTAAACAGGTAAAAAATCCCTGAATGGGTATGTTAATCCCCCTTAGAGAATGTTTAACAGTCTCTCCTTTGATAATAATACAGTCTCTCCTTTGATAATAATGCCTTAATACGTTCTGATATCGGTACACAGAAAAGAGCTTTTCAGACTGTACTTAGGGCCAAAAGAAGAGGTACCTATCCATGTATGACATGTGTTAACCGCCATTCTATTATCAAAGGGGAGACTGTTAAACATCCTCTAAGGGGGATTGATATACCCATTCTGGGATTTTTTACCTTTTTAAGTAAGGATGTTATTTACATCCTGAAGTGCCCTTGTGGTAGAATTTACATAGGTCAAACTAGTCGCCCGGTCCGCATCCGTATCAATGAGCATAAATCTGCTATAAGAACTTACTGTTCTAAGATTGGTAATCGCAATGAGGAGGATAAAAATAAATTTGGCGAATCTACTGTTGCTTGCCACTTTCATGAAGCTGGTCACCAGGTACATGAACTAAAATGGTGCATTGTTGAACAAGTGCAGTGTAAAGATCAATCGTTGTTACACTCCCGTTTGCTTCAGCGTGAGGACTTTTGGATTTTTAAACTAAGTTCACAGGTTCCTAATGGAGATGTTTAGCTTAAGGGCTTTTCTATAAGTTAGTTCTATTTAAAATTTTCTAGCAATGTAAATATTTGATAACTGCTGTTACTTGGTATTATTATGTCACGTGGTGTGGTGTTAGATATATATAGTCAGCGTAGCACATTCTACCTTACTTTCAGTTGGAAGACACAGCCATACAATGCCGGTCTGAGGAAGGAGGTGTTTGCCTCCGAAACGTCACTCATGGGCGGGCGGTTGTCTTCATGGCTGCTTCACAAGCAAGTTCTGTGGTGAATCAAGCTATGGATACTATGTAAAAGCTTTCACCATTGCAGTTACAGAGACTGAACATCACAGGTTTTTACTCTTTGTCATATTTATAAGAAATGCAATTTTCATGTCCTGAATTCTTTGGACTATGCTAAGAATGTAAAGTTTTGATATAAAGAAGTTTATTATACAGGACTCTGTCACTGTTTCTATTGTGGATGTTTTACTTGAGCACTGTAGAGAGCCCTTTTCAGTCCTTTTTCTGTGATGGAAACTAAGTTTAATATGGTCCCCTAATCCAAGAAGTGAAGATTGTGTCATATTCCACAGTGAAACAAGTACTGTATCAACATGAGCTGAAAGGCCACTCTGCCAGGAAAAAGCCATTACTCCAAAAGAAACATATAAAAGCCAGATTAATGTTTGCAAATTGATACAGGAACAAAAACCTACATTTCTGGAGAAATGTCCTGTGGTCTGACAAAACTAAAATTGAACTGTTTGGCCAGAATGACCATTGTTACGTTTGGAGGAAAAAGGGAGAAGCTTGGAAGCATAAGAACACCATCCCAACTGTGAAACACGGGAGTGGCAGCATCATGTTGTGGTTTGTTTTTTCTGTAGGAGGGACTGATACTCTTCATAAAATAGATGGCATCACGAGGAAAGAAGATTATGTTACAATACTGAAGCAACATTTCATGACATCAGCCAGGAAGCTAAAGCTTGGGTGGAAATGGGTCTTTCAAAAGGACAATGACCGGGAGCATATTGCCAAACTGGTTACAAAGTGGCTTAAGGATAACTAAGTCCATGTTTTGGAGTAGCCATCACAAAACCCTGATCTCAATCCTATTTAAAATGTATGGGAAAAGCTGAAAAGGCAGGTGCAAGCAAGGCGACCTACAAACATGGCTCAGTTACACCAGTTCTGTCAGGAGAAAGGGACCAAAATTCCTACCGACTATTGTGAGAAGCGTGTGGAAGGATAATGAAATGTATGTAAACTTTGGACTTTGCAGAAAGTAATTAAAATGCCTTAAAACATTCTCTCTTTCTCTCATTTTTCTGGCATTTGGTAAATATAAATAATCTTGGTAACCCTAAATGATCTAAAATGAGTAAGGTTTATTCTGAACAGTGAATGTCCATCATTCACGTGACAGGTGCAGGCCACAACGTCATGTGCACGTGACTTCTGTGTCCTGTAATTGGCTGTGGCTGTCAGGTGAAGGAGGATCTTTCACTGCTTCAGTGGTCAGCCGGGAGTAAATGGGAGGTTCTGGGAGGTAAGTATGAGGTTTCTCTTTTTTACTCATTTTTACTCATACCCCAAAGGAAAAATGATCAATGTTTTGGCACAGAACACCCCTTTAACATTCAGAGAATCCCTCTCTATTAGTGGTCTGGGTCTACTACCCAGCCTGAGAAAACATGTACTTACACAGTGCTGTACAGACCTTCGTACCGGCTTCCTTCAAGCCTTGGAAGAAATCAGAACCTTCTTCTCAGCTCTGCTTGTTGCTCCACACACTTGGCAGCCAACCACACCCAACTGATATCATGGAGGAACAGGCTTTTAACAGGCCAGTAAGACCTGTCCTGAAATGCTGACTTTGATTAGCTTCTCAGCAGCTCTCCTAACTACCACCTTAGTGGTTAGTAACTCATGGTTACCATCGTCACACTGCTGGCTTACTTTACTGGCAGCTCTGTAACCCATACATTGCAAATCATATATAACACTCAGTAGCAGCGGAATGCGGTCTCCAGAGGTTGCTCTGCCACAATGTATATATGTCTTTCTTTGTAGAGATGATAATGATGACTTTGGCAACAAGCAGCTTTCTGCCAATCATTAGTATGCTAGGGGATCCTGGGTATATACACAAATTACCATGTCAGGCAGTCAGTTTAGTTCGTTGCAGAGCAGATGTTATTGCTGTTAGTAGTATTGGAGTTTTGCAGCACAGTTGGGTCTTCTATACACTAGCCGGCGGTGAAGCAGAAGCAAGCAAAAGCTGTTTACACCAGGGCTGAAAGAGAAAGACACAGAAAGGAAACTGTCAGGCAGGAGGAAGGAACAGTGGTTGATAGCCCTAAATACCCAGTCATTAGGTCCACTATTCCTAGGTTAACTTATAGACCTAAGCCTAGTTCATCTGACCAGAGAGGGGCAGGCATGTAAACCCAGCTTGGCAGTTAAGACAGAGGTGCATATGGAGAGAAATGGAGAGAAAAATACCAATCTGATAAGATCATCTGTTTAACTGTGTATGTAAAGGATGTCCTAAGGTGAAGTGCCATGAGAAAAGCCTGCTTAATCCCAATCTGCTGTGTCCTATGCTCCTTCTCTGTCAGAGTCCTCAACAGAAAAGAACACAAGAAGATCTGGAGGTGGAGTCAGATTGCGAGGAGAGGATGAAAGGAGCCCATCAGCAGAGCGAGTGGAGTATAACTGTTAAGAAGAGATGGAAGGTCAACAAAGCATACTGTCAAACCAGCATCTTCACCAGGAGGTACGGACCTCAGAGAGAGAGGCTTGAGGAGATGGCTTGTGGATGGAGAGGATGCATGCTGCCGAAGATTGAGCTAGAGGCCCGCTGGCACTATGTGGACCAAGACAGAGAAAAGTGACAGAGATCGTAACCTAAGCTATTTGGTTCCACCAGTTAACAGAAATTGTTCCAAAATAAATATTTTAAGTTTCGCCAGTTGTGTTTCAGATGCCTCACTGCAGCAGAAATAACATTGGCACATGTTTTTATTGTCAGGATTTATGAAAGTCATAAATGTTCATTTTCTTTTTTACTGGAGTGTTTCTTCCTATCTGAGATTCTTTATGGTACGTTCACAAGGGGTGAATCTGCTACGGATTTTGTTGTGGATTTGATTGCAGATTTAGTATGGTTTATACAGACCCATTTTTCTACACTGACTTCAACAGAAAAGGCATAATCTGTAGGTTTATTTGTGGATTTCAGTGCAGATTTTGCCTTCTCCCATTGGAGTCAATGTAGAAATATTTACAATTAAATCTGCAATAAACCCACAAAAAACTCCACAACAAAAAACTGCACCACAACCTGCAGCAGAAAAACCTTAAAGTTGTTTTTAGTAGTCTACTCTAGAAAAAAGCACCAGTACACCAACTATAAGGGTAAGTCATCGTAAATCCACAGTGACTTGTGGCAGATTTGCTGCTGTAGATTTTGCTAAAAAGTATGTTAATAGAAAGTAAGGGTATGTTAACACAACGTTTTTTAGATGAGTGTTTGGATCCATGTTTTGTACCCAAATACATATCTAACAATGTGCAGTGTGATTTACATTAGTTTCAATGTAAAACATGCATCAGTTTTCAGACATCTGAATGCCGATGCGTGTTTTATATGTGTCTTTCTGATGCGTCTTTCGGTTCCGTTCAAAGAATTGATGTATCAATTCTTGCCCCGTTTTTATAGGGTGCGTTTCTTCTGCACAGAAAACACACCAGATACGCACCACACTTTGGGTACATCTTTGGATATGTTTTACGCAGCGCTTTTTAATCCTTTTTTCGTGTGAACATACCCTAAAAAAGCATTTCTGCAGCAAACTTTGCAATATAGTAAATTTATTGTGCATTGTGACTTTTCCATGGAAGTCAGCAAAATCTGCAATAAATCCATAGTTTTTATTTTAAATAGAGCTCTTATGTACATTTGCACTGTACAAAGATTATCATCGTTCACATTGGTCCCTGTCCCCATTGGGGCTCATAATCTAAATTCTAGATTCTATCAGTATGTTTTTAGAGTTTGGGGGAAATCAATACACAAAAGAAAACCACACAAACATAGGGAGAACATACTCCTTTCAGATTTTGTTTTTGGTGGGCTTTGAACCCAAGTCTCCAGCGCTGCAAGACAACAGTGCTAACTACAGGGCCACCATTCTGTATCCTAGGTCAATTTCTGTGTGAATTCTGTGTGGTTTGTATAAACAGCATGTTGATGAGATTTGTTAAAATGTTATCCACTCCGCTGCTGGTCCAATATGCTGCAAGTTTAAAGGGGTTGTCTCACCATGCTGTTTTAAAGAGTCACAGGCAGCTTTACAATCACTCTGCCTTGTCAGGCTGAGATTTAGGGCGACATGTCCCATTAGGACAGCACCATGTCATTTTTTGGTGTATTTTGCACCAAAAAACTTTTGACACTCTATTTGCTATATAAATGAACTGTAGTACACCAAAACTAGGCACATTATATGCCAGGCATGACACATTTGAATGCTCCTAAAGTAGGCGCATCAAGGATGCTAGCAGTGATATGCTATGCGCCTACAATTTTTCTATGCGCCTAGATTAGGCGCATCAATTATACTATGCAAGGAATACTAGACGCCAGATTTTTGAGAGGTTCATTACTTCAGGCGCACTAAACACTCAAGTAATGCGCCTTGAAACTGGCGTGGCAGCGCCTCTTTTATGACATGTCCCCCTTCATCTATGTTAACTAAACTACAAGTGCTCTGAAGAGTGAAAACAATTGCTTAGCTGTAAACAAAAGCTAATCTTGTTAGCGATAAAGAGTCTGTTCCTGAGTGAGTTCCAACCGTAATTAGAGAAGCCCGGGTTCCATTGCAAACTTTTGGATGCCTCTCCCTCTTGCGAATATTTACTTGGACCTGTTAATAATAGTCATGCAGTTACTAGATAATACAAGGAGCAAATACCTCCACATACATATTACCGTTATACTGCTACCAAACAAATCCTGCTAAACCAAGACCAACATTAAACAGATAGGGAAAACTAAAATATAACCTTTAATAATGTACAAGAAGGTAAGACTTGTTGTTTAGTCACCTGGTGAACATCCAGAGAACACACAATATTGGGCGCAGTAGTTGTGGTATTGTATTTAACTTGTGCCACTTAATTTTGAGACTATATGCATGTGTATATTCGGCTAGGTTGTAGTATCCAAAACCAGCCTTTTTTATAACGCATGAGCACATCTGGCTATGTTATAGCATCTAAAACTAGCCTATGTTTCTTATTGTTAATGTATAATCCCTGTGCTTTTTTCTCCCTCCATGTTAGGGCTTGTTCACACGGCGTTTTTGGGATCCGTTTTACGGATCCGTTTTACGGATCCGCAAAACGGATCAAACAATTGTCAGTGTGATTAACATTGAGTTGAATGGCAAAAGCGCATCGCTGTTCCCACGGGGGATCGGCGATGCGCTTTTAAGGGCTCTCCTGCGCTGCGCTTTTCGCATCCACTTTAAGAATTGACATGTCAATTCTTATTGCGGTTTACGCAAGTGAAAGCCCATAGGAGATAATGGAGTCCGCTTTTGGCACTTGTCCAAAAGCGCTCCACACTCCGGGCACGTATCAGCTGCGCTCTGCATCCTGAAAGCGGATGCGAAAAGCGCACTGGAAGGCTGGACGGGGATCGCTGGAGAGGTGTGCGGTGGCGGCGGTGCAGGTGAGCGGCGGCGGCGGTGCAGGTGAGCGGGGGAGGCGGTGCAGGTGAGCGACGGCGGCGGCGCAGGTGAACGACGGCGGCGGCGCAGGTGAGGGGCGGCGGCGGCGGTGTTCGGCGGCGGCGCAGGTGAGCGGCGGCGCAGGTGAGCGGCGGTGTTCGGCGGCAGCGCAGGTGAGCGGCGGTGACAGTAGAGGAGCTGCGGGGCAGACGAGGGGATGAATGGAGCTGCGGGGCAGACGAGGGGTTGAATGGAGCTGCGGGGCAGACGAGGGGATAAATGGAGCTGCGGGGCAGACGAAGGGATGAATGGAGCTGCGGGGCAGACGAGGGGATGAATGGAGCTGCGGGGCAGACGAGGGAGATGGAGCGCGGGCAGACGAGGGATGAATGGAGCTGCGGGGCAGAGACGAGGGGATGAATGGACTGCGGGGCAGACGAGGGGATGAATGGAGCTGCGGGGCAGACGAGGGGATGAATGGAGCTGCGGGGCAGACAAGGGGATGAATGGAGCTGCGGGGCATACGAGGGGATGAATGGAGCTGCGGGAGAGAGAGAGAGAGCCCCCCTTTCTTCTTTCTGAAAACGCATCCGGATAGCGAATGCGTAAAACGCAAGTCAAAAGCATTGAAAACGGATCCAAGTTAAGTATCCAATGCTGCGTTTTGCGGATCCGCTTTCCAGATGCGCTTTTCAAGTGCCAAAAACGGATCCGTAATAAAGATCCAAAACGCTGTGTGAACAAGCCCTTACTTTGTTAGTATTGTGATAAGTGTGATTTATATTTGGGCACTAGCGGTACTCTCATTTTTAATTTTCCTGAAAATAGTCCCCTGAGGAAATTTTGTTAATATACAGGAAAGGATTGAGACATGTTGGGACACATATTTATGAGGGATTGCTAGGGTAACTTTAGTAGGAGGGATAGGTTCCTGGCGGAAATGCCCTTGTTTGGGGCGATTTTTCCGTGTCTGAATTAGGTTAGGGCTATCTAGTCACGGTGTAGGGTTAATTAGGGTTAGTTTGTAGTACATCTTTATCGTTTGTGTGTCTAATAGGTATTTATATATTTTTTATCTGTACATTATTAAAGGTTATATTTTAGTTTTCCCTATCTGTTTAATTTAGAATTATTTGGGGAGCAGCTTTGACTTTCTTTAGGTCTTACTCTGACTCCAAGATCAACATTACCAGTAACGCTACTACATAACAATCCGATTATACCATCAGAACACAATCACAAATTAACACCACATAGTGACTAAATAATACCACTATACTATTGTTGAATAAAGATCAATATACAAAGGCCAATTAAACCACCATATAGTTAACATATACTACTAGATACCACTGTGCACAGACTCTGCCGACTGTATATTACCTCCATACAGTGACCATAGAGGGGTAGATACCAGTGAACACAGGCTATGCAGACTGTATATAACCCCCATACAGTGACCATATAGCATACTTACCAACTGTCCTGGAACGTCCAGGAGTCTCCCGCAAATAGGGGAGATTTCCCAGACCCCCACAACAGCTGGTAAACCTCCCATAGCTGAATTGCTGATGGAGGCTCTTTAAATTATCAGAAGCAGCGTCAGGGCAGCTTCATCAGACACTGCACTGACACCACGGAAGGCAGGACCGCCCCGCAGCTACACTGTGAAGCCTCGCTACAGAGAGCGCACAGTGTGAGGTGTCACCTGCTCAGTAGTGAAGAAGCCAGTGCAGGTGAACAGGCAGTAAAACTATTCCTCCCATGCTCTTCTGCCCAAACCCCTCCTGCCCCCCTGTAAAATGTTACAACTCTCCACAGTGTCGGACTGGGGTGCCTAGGGGTCACCAGAGGAGTTTATTTAAGGGGCCCACTTTGCCTCGCTTTGCCTCCGCCACCTCTACAGTGTCCCGCCCAGTCACGCTTCAACTTATACAGACCAATGTGATGACATCATCACACTAATCTGTGATTAAGATGGGGTTCTGGGGCTTCTGAGTCTCTCTCACCTAATTGCAGCAGGACACCGGTGGTGAACATAAAAGGTCTAAAGATATATGTCCCTCCCGGACCCCAAATGATACATTTCATATAAATTAAAATATATCAAAAGCTATAACACAAAGTATAAAACCACTAAAAAATGGTCATACAGTTACCAAATAACATCTCTACAAAAAACCATAATCCCAGGGCTAAGATGACCAATAATTATGAACAAATACTTCCACATCATGAGCACATATCACCACCACATAGTGACTGAATAATACCTCCACACCATGATCACATATCACCACCACATAGTGACTGAATAATACCACAACACCATGACCACATATCACCACCACATAGTGACTGAATAATATTGCCACACCATGACCCCATATCATCACCACATAGTGAATAAATAATACCTCAACACCATGATCACATATCACCACCACATAGTGACTGAATAATACCTCCACACCTTTACTGAATATAAACCAATACACTTTGCACACATATAAGTGATTACAGTTCAGGTACATTTAGTGACTCACAGGTGACGTTTCTCCAATGAGTCATTCACGTTCCCTTTTCTTCTCCATCCGGTCCACACCGCCATGCTGACTTCTCCCGGCCAACACTTGTCCTTTTAGATATGGACACAAATATCTTAGAATCCTCACTTTTCTAGCAATTCCTTACTTATAGGTATATAAGTCCCCTCAGTTAGGTAACTCTATAGCTCCCCTCATCAGATAGGATGCTCTTTAGGTACCCTCAGTTAGGCAGGCATGTATAGATATATCCCCTCAGTCAGGCATATAGATATAGGTCCCATCAGGCAGGTATATGGATATATCCTCTCAGTCAGGCAGGTATATAGATATGTCCCCTCAGGCAGGTATATATACAGTAGGTCCCCTCAGTAAGGCATTTATATATAGCTCCCCTCAGTCATGCAGGTATATAGATATTTCACCTCAGGCAGTTATACATAGCTCCCCTCAGGCAGGCAGGTATATAGATATGTCCTCCCAGGTAGATATATATAGCTTCCCTCAGTAAGGCAGGTATATGTGTCCCCTCAGGCAGGCATGTATATATAGCTCCCCTCTGTCAGGCAGGTATTTGTAGGCCTCCCCCGGCAGGTATATAGATTTAGGTTACCCTCAGGCAGGTATATACAGCTCCCCTCAGGCAGGCATATAGATATAGGTCCCCTCAGGCAGGCAGATGGGTATATACAGCTCTCCTCAGGCAGGCATATAGATATAGGTCCCCTCAGGCAGGCAGGTATATACAGCTCCCCTCAGGCAGGCATATAGATATAGGTGCCCTCAGGTAGGCAGGTTTATATGTCTCCTCAGATAGATAACCGCAATTAAAAACAAAAACACCAATACTCACCTTTCCTCTTTCCTCGGTCGAGTGCGGTCCTCTTCTGCCCGACACGCTCCTCGCGACGCTTCTCAGCTCAGTACTACAGGGCTGTGGCGGGCCCTCAGCGCTACGGGGACCTGGCGGGCCCCGCAGTGTTGGATCAGGGTCCTACCGGAGGATCCTCTGGTGGGCCAGTCCGACACTGGCGGTCGCTTATCTTCGTCTCATGGTCCCACCCCGAGTATGTGTCTGATGTGTGTAGAAAACTATTGTCCCAGAGTGTTTTGATCATTTACTAGGTCACGATGGAAGTTTTCTCAGGAGTGTGTCCTCATCCTAACCTTAAGAAAGCTTGAAAATGTCAGTACTTAAGTTATGTCTTAATTTGGAAAACACTTAAACCTCCTGCAGTCACGTCCACACTGCACAGGACAAATACCGGCCGGTTATTTGTCCTGTTTTGCGGCTGTCCCAATGGCCGCGGTGGGAGAGGGGGGGCGGCTTTTCTCAGCCCTCCCCCATCCCATTGAGGTGTCCGTATTCCGTCTGGAAACCGAACGGAAGAATGAACATGCGCAATGCTTTTTGAGCGGCCCGCGGGCAGAAAAAACGCCGGGCAGAAAACCTGTGCAGTGGGGACTGCTGCATGGGTTTTCCATAGAGCACAACTGTGCTCATTTTCGGCCGGTTTTTCAGGTGGACTGAAAAGCCGCAAACCGGCTGAAAAACCGGCCGAAAACCCATGCCGTGGGGATATGCCCTAAGGGTATGTTTGCATGCAGGGGCACGCTTAAAGACTTGTAGGCTCAAGGCCAGGGAGAGTGCAAAAATCGCAGCTTGGGACTCCTAGCCCCCAGACACGGTCTGTTGACTCAGAATTTCAATGAATGGTTCCTGACTTGACATAATGAGAGAGTCATCTGAGAAGTTTAGGCGCTGCAGTAAAATGATTTCTATTGTTAAAGAGATGTTGTTCCAAATAGAAGAAAAGAAGTGAATTTCGATATGGGGCCCAAGAAGAGAAAACAAGTTATACAGCAAAAGTGTTCCTGTTTCGTCTTTCCCCTATACAGACCACAAAGAAAAAAGAAACGGATAAAGAATGCAAACTTTGATTTTTGTTTATTTGGGATTATTTAATGGTTGTGAGTTTATAAGCTCGAAACAGTTTAATTGATCTTATATGCTATATTGCATGGTCAGTATTGTATAGGAGTGTGGCAACATTATCAGCACATGTCTCCTGAATATAGTGAATAATATAGCCATAGTATTACTGTAGCAAAACCAGTATACCATGAATCAATTTAATTCAATAACAACAATAGACAAGCACGATTAATACAGGTAGACATCATTAATTTCCCACATATCACAACGACAACAGTTATTGAATAATACCCATACATACTTGTTGTACTGAATGTAAATTATTTACAGTGATTGTACATTAAGTGACTTGACGGTGAGGTTTTTTATTGAGCGTCTTCTTTCTTTTTCATCCGGTGCAGACTGCCATGAATTCTTTCCGGCCACTAACTCATCCCTGCAGAAGAATTTTACACAAAAAATGTTAGATTCAAACGGTATTGAAAGTACGGCTCCTAACCAACTATAGGGCCCTCTTTGGTGCACAGTAGGTTGAAACACGACAAAATAACTATGTACCAGCCCACAACTCCGCTATGTCCGCCTTTGCAAAATAAGGAGAGTATATAGGTAGATGTATTTTAAAGTAGCTTAGACCCTAGTTGCAGACTATTCCTATTAAGTAGGTAAAGCTCCCCTTCAGTATAGGCCCCCCCTCTATAGGTAGCTTACAATAAGTAGTTGAAGGGAACCCTATACTGAAGGGAGACTACCTATTTAAAAGGTATAGATTCTGTCCTTCTGTATGACATATTTTTAGGGTCTCTCCTACTGTAAAAGGAGCTGGAAGGTTGGAATATAGGGCCCCCAGTAGTTAGGTAGGTATTATAGGGCCCCCACTAGGTAGGGTAGAGTATATATAGGGACGGTGCCAACCTCAGTGTTAGATAGATATATGGCTCCCAGTTGTTAGGTGAGTATAAATATATAGTATATATATATATCGTATCTGATGAATATAGAAAATATATTTATGTATTATATATATATATATATAGGGCCCCTCAGTAGTTAGGCAGGTATATATAGGGCCCCCCAACAGTTAGGTATATATATAGGGCTCCCAGAATTTAGTTAGGTATATTTAGGTCCCCAGTAGTTAGTTAGGTATATATAGGGCCCCAGTAGTTAGTTAGGTATATATAGGGCTCCCAGTAGTTAGGTAGGTATATATACGGTACCCAGTAGTTAGCAAGGTATATGATAGGGCCCCCAGAAGTTAGGTGTAGGTATATGAAGTTATATATATATATAGAATATATATATAGTACGAATATTGGCCAGTAATTTGGTTAGGTATATAAAATGGGCACCCTAGTAGTTAGTTAGGTATATATAGGGTCCCCCAGTAGCTGGGTAGGTGTATATAGGGAACCCCAATTTAAATAAATAAGTAATAATAGTCACCTCTCCTCTGTTCTCCCACTGGACTTGTCTTTGAATCCAGAGCAGGCGGCATGACAACATCACGCCACCCGCTCGGGGATGCCAGGTCCCGTGTCTCCTAAGCCCTAAGCATACAGATGGCTTAGAGCCTAGTACAGGCAGTGGCGTGATTACGTCATTACACCATCCCGCTGCTTGAAGGGGTTGAACGGCTAGAATAAGCGCCGATCGATACGTTGCTGGGTCTATATTTCCGAGAATTGCAGCAGAGTTCAGGGGAGGAAGGTGGTGGGCTCGCGAAAATGGACCCGCGGGTCGCAACGTGGACTGACTGAGACCCCTGTAGCTATGCCACTGTTCACATGGCATATTGTGTGCTACATGTGCTCGAGCCGCATTACGCTGCTGTTGAAAGTACTCACGGACTAGCACGTGCTTTCAGCAGTGCAGTGTCTTCTCATGCTTTTGATTTGCAGTCAACGTTATCTCGCACCGGGATCAGCAATTTTTGTATGGTGAATATGTCTGATTTTTACTGTATATGCAGGTGGGGCAATTTTGGGCGCATTGTAGTGCAATCAGGGCTGGGACGACGGGTAGGCGAAGGTAGGCGACCGCCTAGGGCCCTGCTTCATCCCAGACCGGAAGGGGGCGCAAAGAGGTATGGAATGGGCTCAATTTTACATTGGGAGGGGTGGGGCGCAACATGACTTATTTGCCTAGGGCACCAGAATACCTCGTCCTAGCCTGTGTGCAATACTACATAGAAGTAGAAACGCGATAAGTCCCCAATAACATACCGCAGATACTCCGCAACATTATTTTGGCTAGCTCTACTTTTGATATTTTGTCACCGAGGCCAACAGTGAGGGACCACTTTCTGCCAGTTCTGCACTTTAACCCCAAGGCAGATGATTGACGACGACGTATTGGAAATAGAGTTGGTTTGGCTCTTGCTGAACTTAGTTGTCTCTGGAAAGTACCAAGAGGTCTATTTGTTTCTTCTGCCCTCTTGCCAAAAGAGCTCTCCCAGGGCCTTTCTACACTGTCTCTTTTCTCACGTAACTCGCAAATTTATTGGTGTGTTGTTTTAGATACTGGTCTCTTTTCATGCCTGGAGGAAGAGTTCTCCTGTTGTTTGGCTTTGACTACACATGTGGCAGTTATGTACCATGTTAGGGGGCGAATGTACTATGTAGATAACTACTAAGAGACGGATTTTGGGCATATAAGACAGGATTGTGGCTGGCATTGTCAAGGCAATGTAAAAGGTGCTAGTTGTCCGAAAGCTAAGACATAGTGGTAGGATGGGTCAAAAGGAAAGGAACATCAACAGAAATATTATCTTAGAAATACATTTCAAAAAAATTAGCGGGCACGCAAATTTTAGCAGTACAAAGGTCTGTGTTTTAAAAGAACAACCTGGGGTTTTTTCCCACACTCCTTCCAACATTTTAAATTGGCCAATTCTTATAAAAAGGGTAGTTTATTTAAAAATTAATTAAATTTTAAAACCCCCGGGTCAAATGTTTGAATTTAAAATTTTCTAAACCTACAGGTTTCCCGGGCATTTCTGCTTTTTTCTTTTGTCTTACACCCTTCAAATCCAGGGGTGTGCCCTTTCCCCTACCAGTAGGCGTTTTTTCCCCTCATTTAAGAGTGGTGACATCATCTTTCCTGTCGGAGCGGGTTTAAGGGGAGAGGATGCCCACAGCTCTGCAACCTCCTGCAAGGGTAAATTCCCTCTTTCCCTTTGGAGACTGTCCCCCCAACCCCCCCACAATTTCCCCAATCCTTGTAACCAGAACCCCATGCATTGCTGAAAAACAGTTATATATCCACCCCCTAATTTTACCGAAAGGGGACTTTTTTGCATTTTTGCCCAAGCAAAATCCCTACTTCCCCAACCATCCCGATTTGGGACCAATGTCCTACCATCCTGTGATGGCGGGGAGGAACCCTGATTTTTTTTGGATTTTCCGGGGGCCCAAAGGGCATGGCCCGGGCCCCCCGGGAAACTGCGCAATGCATTTTCACCGTTTGCGCCCCAAACCTTTGGGTTGCATAAACGTGGCAACCCTTTTTTTCTGGCGAAAACTGCGCCTCACCGATCCGAATCCCCTGTCGACGCAGGGATGCGATTTTAAAGGTTGGCAACCCCCGCCACATTTCGGCTGCGCCAAACATAAAGGGTCGTGAAAAGGGCGCAGTGGGGCCTTTCCTGGGGGGGGGGACAGGCACTACTCCCAAGGATCCTAAATGCCAGTCGCAAAGTGAGGCGCTTTGCAGCTCCGACGGGCAAAAACCTAGTTGAATGTGGTCTCCCGGGGCCAGGGGGCGAAGTAAAACGAGAATGTAAGGGAAAAATGGGGCAAAAAGTGCCTAGGTCAACTGTTACAACAGTAAACTAATAAAAAAGAGTTGTCTCTAAAAATTATTTCCCTTAATAAAGATAAATACGAATTTGTCTAAAAAAAGATTAAATGTAAAATTGAAAAAAATGGGTCATTTAAAATAAGAGGAAAAAAAATATAAATCACAAAAAAAAAAAAAAAAAATAAAAAAATCTCGCTCTTAGCTCCGTGAGGGGATGGAGTATGATTCCAAAAAACGGTTTTTTTTTTAGGGTAAAAAAATTATCTGAAAAAAGCTAAAACCTTTTAAAAAAATACAAAATAAAATGACTAACAACGCGTTAGTCGCGTCACCCCGGGGCAACTTTAGGAAATTTGGGTAAAGAAAAAAAACCGGGAAATACAGTAATTCAAATTCTGTAACTCTTTTCTTGGTTCCCGGCCCAAGGGAAACCCGCCAATCACAAAAAGGGCCGACAGTGACCCATTAAAAAACTAGGGGGAAATATTGACCAATCAAATGAAAAAGGGAGGACAGATCAAAATAAAAGTAAAAAATGAAGAAAAAAGCTGATTGGTTTTAATTAGTAGGGGTTGGCTTTTCCCCCGGGCCAAAACAGAGGCGGCTAAAATTTTTCCCCTTGTAGTCTGTGGGGAGATGGGGGCACTGAAAAACTCAGCGCAGTGGGGGGGGGCATGGGGGTAAATTTTAAAAAATTCCCTTTTATTAAGTTTAAAAAAAATTTACCCTTTAAAAGGAAACGAAAACCTTCTATAAACATACATCAATCAAATCACTAACAACGCATTTGTCGTCGAGACCGGCGCTACATCAGGAATTAGGATCTTGGAAATTGCCAGGAAATACAGTAATTCAAATTCTATAAGCGCTTCTCATTGGTTGGCATAAACCAGCCAATCAGAATAGGAGCGACAGTGAACCATTATCACAAACAAACTGTACATGGCAGAAATAAAATGATAAGACTCACGAAGTTGTGCCGATGTGAATATAAAATGAACAATAATATGGGTGTAACGAAAATAAACTAATAAATATTAATTCAATAAATTAATTTTTATTTGTTTATTTTCGTTAGACCCATATTATTGATCATTGACTAATGAAAATAAGCAAATAAATATGAACTAATTGAATTCATTTTTATTTGTTTATTTTCGTTACCCCCATATTATTGTTCATTTTATATTCACATCGGCACAACTTCGTGAGTCTTATCATTTGATTTCTGCAATGTACAGTTTTATTAGAGATTGCATTAGAAAACCCATCAGAGCGTCGCTTGCTCTCCCATTGGCCCAAATAATCGCGCCTCTTTTAACTAGCTCTGCATTTCTTTTCCCCATAGAACACTATGAGATAAGTAGCTCACCCGCTGATCGGCTAAGCAGGACGAGCCCCTCTTCCCCCCAACCAATCACAGTACTATAATATTTCCCATAGACAGTTAGAACTTTTAGGTCGCCATTCTATCGCGCCCTTCTTTCTCCATTCGAAATAGACACACTACATATGATTGGTGGATTCATATCTGCTGCCTGGGCTCAACCAATCAGCTCTTTTCTGCCCTTTTTACTGTATTTTGAACTGTCCCGCCTTTTCATTTGATTGGTCAACACTACTCCATAGGTTATAATGGTTCACTGTCGCTCCTATTCTGATTGGTTGGTTTTTGCCGACCAATGAGAAGCGCTTAGAGAATTTGAATTACTGTATTTCCCAGCAATTTTCAATATCCCAATTCCTGCTGTTGCGCCGGTCCTGACAACAAACGCGTTGTTAGTGATTTTATTTCTGTATGTTTATAGAAGGTTTTAGCTCTTTTACAGAAAAGGTTTTACACTTAATAAAAACTATTTATTTCCTAATACTCCATGCCACACGGAGCTGAGATTTCAGTGTCCCCATCTCTCCATAGACTACAATGGAACAAAGTAGCTCGCGCTCTGATTGGCCGGGATAGCCAAGCCCCCGCTAGCTCAACCAATCAGCTCTTTTCTGCCTTTTTTTACTGTATTTTGAATTGTCCCACCTTTTCATGTGATTGGTCAATACTTCTCCATAGGTTATAATGGTTCACTGTCTCTCCTATTCTGATTGGCTGGTTTATGCCGACCAATGAGAAGCGCTTACAGTATTTCCCAGCAATTTTCAATATCCCAATTCCTGTTGCTGCGCCGTTATTGATTTTTTGTTAGTCATTTTATTTATGTATTTTTTTTAGAAGGTTTGAGCTCTTTTTCAGATAATGTTTTACACCTAATAAAAATGATTTTTTTGATTCATACTCCATGCCACACGGAGCTGAGAGCTGAGATTTATTTCTTTAGCAATCTTATATATTTTCCCTTTGATTTTAAATGATCAACTTTTTCAATACATTTAATCGCTTCTAGGTAGCTTTGATTTTTTCTATTTATTCATTCAGTCATTTGAAAGACAACTCTTTTTGCTATTCACTAACATGTTTAATGATTTCTCGCTGTTTTCCAGCCTGTCGGAATACATGTTAGGCACAGTCCTTCGCCGCCTAAGTCCCGCACTGCGCCTCACACACTGGCGAGGTGCAGGGAACTTTTCACCGCATGTATGAGCGCACCTCCTCGGGCGGTGAATCTACCGATCCATAGAGATACGGGTGAGGCGCATTCCTTCTGCGCCTAAGTCCAGCACTGTGCCTCACACACTGGCGAGGCGCAGGGGACTTTACACCGCATGTATGAGTGTACCTCGGGCGCCGACATAAATGAGGCGCAGCTTTCACTTTATATCTGGCGAAAATGGACGCTCCGACGCGCCGATCTTCATACATGTCGCCCAGTGTCTGCAGTCACTGGCCGTCTGTCAGGGAGCTCTCTCCATCACAGGCAGCCAGTACAGGGGAACAGGGGTGCAGGGGATGCATCATAAGATGCTCTCCTGACGTCACTGGCTGTAGGGGACTGGCCTCTCCCCTTGAGTTACTCAGTTCCAGGGGCGAGGGCAGCACAAGAAGCAGAGTGAGGTAAGTATCACTCTCTCCCTCCCTGACCCCCACTCGCCCCTCCCTCCCTGATTCCCACTTGTCCCCCCTCCCTGATCCCCACTCATCCGCCCCTGCTTTACTGGACACCTGCTGTGAACCATGTCATCCACCTTTCCCAGATGCTGAATAACCTATCCAGCATGTGGGAAAGCTGGGTGACATCCCTCCACAGCAGGCCTTAAGGAAAGCCAAGTGCTTGCAGTGGGGAATGGGTGCCACTAAACTTTCCTGGATGCCTGCTGTAGGGATGTCCCCCAGCTTTCCAAGGCACTGAATATGCTATTGAGCATCCTGGAAAGCTGAGTGGCACCCATCCCCCACAGCAGGCATCCAGCTTTCCCGGGCACTGAATAGGCTATTCAGCGTCCCAGAAAGCTGGGTGATTTGTAGGGTTGGTATTGTTTCATTACAGGTTTCCCTTTTGGGCTACGACGGATTCCGTGGACTACGTCGTACAGCTTTGCATCTATTTCTTTAATAAAATGGTTAACGAGGGCGGGTGTGGAGGAGTGTTTATTTAAATAAAGTGTTTTTTTTCTGTTTCTGTGTGTTTTTTTCATTTTATTCTAGTGATAGTACTGGCGGTATCTGGAAGACGTCTCTTCATTACTATCGCTAGGGCTTGATGTCAGCCAGCGGTGTTTATTGTTGCCCAACATTACCCCAGTACCCAATGCACCAGGGGTAGTGGGAAGAACCGATAACCATCTGAAGCGGGTCCTCTAATGTGATGGTCCACTTCTGAAGCAGCTGCAGGCTGATATTTTTAGAATGTGCAGGGATCAGTATTGATGGTTCTTCCCATTCTGATGCTGATTCATGCTGCTGTTGGTTTTACCTTGGCTGGTTATGAAAAATGGGTGGACCCAACCTGTTTTTTTTTCTGAAAAAAGTATTTATTCAATGAGAATCTAAACATGGGCATTCATTGTAAACATTACAGGAGAGGGTCCACTTCTGATGGTTACCCAGCTCTTCCCAGTACCCTTGGTGTGTGGGGTAATGGAGTAATACTGACAAAGGGTTAGTGTCAGCCTTGGGGTGACAAAATCACCGCTGGCTGACACCAAGCCTGCGTGTTAGTAATGGAGGGATTTGACAGACACCACCATTACTATCACTGGAAATAAATGGAAAAAAATAAATAACAGAAACAAAATTATAAAAGCAGTTTATTTAAATAAACACTCCCCGACACCAACCCTCGAGGACTATTTTACTTTAGAAATAGATTCAACACTGGTCTGACATAGTCTAACAAATACAATAGTATTAAACTCTATCCCCTGCATCCTTGAAGGTCATGGCTGTGGCTGGGGTTGCAGGGAATGGAGAACAGGCCAGAGCTACACCACAATCTCTGTGGGGTTGTTCCTCTGTCTCCCCACAGAAGATTGTGCTTGTAAGCTGTGGCTGTGGCATACTGCAAACATAAATCACAACCCTCACCTAACACTTTATAACCTCTTGACCACTTCCTATCACCCCATCCACCCCTATGCCACCTATCACCTCATGGGGGAGAAGTCGTCATGGCGATCTGGAAGGAATGGAGAAAAGGAACGACTCCCATAAGAGAAGATGTCACCTGTGAGTCACTAAATTTAATCACTGTAATCCCTTATGTGTCTGCACAGCCTGTGTACAACTGGCATCTACTCCAATATAGCGACTGTATGTCTGGATTATTGGTAGGGGTGTAAGGGTTTATATTCAGGATCAGTATAGCTATATTATTCTGTCACTATGTGGTGGTGATATATGATCATGGTGTGGCAATATTATTCAGTCACTATGTGGTGTTGCTATATGGTCATGGTGTGGCAGTGTTATTCAGTCATTATGTGGTCGTGATATGTGGTTATGATGTGCTGGTATTATTCAGTCACTATGTGGTTGTGATATGTGGCAGTATTAATCAGTCACTATGAGGGATGATATGTGGTCATGGTGTGGCGGTATTATTCAGTCACTATGTGATGATGATTAGTGGTCATGATTTGGCGGCATTATTCAGTAACTATGTGGGGGTGATATGTGATCAAGGTGTGGTGATATCTTTCAGTTACTAGGTGATAGTGTCCATCAAGTTCAACCAAGGGTGGGGAAAATGTGGGTGAAGGGGGGGAGATAAAGAGTTTAAGCCTAGCTTCCCTATTGGTGAATGCTATACTAATATCCTCCACTGTATGGTCATCATATGATGGTATCATGTAGTAACGTACCACTGTCCAACTTGCACAGCTAAGCCCTTTATTTTCATGAGCACCCCATAAATATGATGCTATCCAGATACCTCTACCAATGTTGTCTCAGACCTTATTGCCTCTGTCACTTTTATTGGAGACTATACCCCTGACCTTAACCACTTAACCCACTGTAGAGGTGATTCTAGTTTCAATACATAACTGCTATTCTTTGTATGGTGAAAAGTCACACAATTTATCTGATATATTTCTGCATAAATTTCTCACAGTTGTCAAGACCTCTGTTAACAGACTTCTAATGGTAATCTTCATTTTTTATTATTTAAAAAAATACCATGTTCATGTGAAAAAACTAGATTCATACTAAGATGGGCGAATCGATTCTAACGAATGGAAAATTCTTTTAGAATTTCGGGAAAACTTGGGTTCGGAACAAAGTCGAACTTGGGGTACTTCGGGTAAACGAAGTTCTTTTGAGATAAAATGGCTGCGAGCACATGGCGCTACAGGGGGAAAGCCCCTTGGGGGAAGAAGGGCATAGCCTGCTGCTGTGCAGAGATAAACCCAATAAAGGACCGGGGTTTCTGTGACGTCACCGCATATATAACCCCGGGCGCGACCCCGGGACTCACACTCCTCTTTTTGTGCCATCGGGGAAGGTCGCCGAGGCTGTAGCTTTACTGAAAAAATTGTTTTTTAAACGCGATTTCTGTGGGGGCTAGCTTGTCTCAGAGAGTTCTTTAATGTTCTTTTTCAATTTTTTGGGTTTTGGGATCGAAACCAGTGTGCGTCCACTGCAGCTGCAATACTTTCAAACCAATGGGATCTAACCCAGTTCCTGTTTATTCATTTAAAGAAACAGCGTTTTTTACAAACAAAAACCACTTCATTTTTGGGTCAATCTATTGCGCAATTTACATCCAGGGGTTAATTAAGCGTTGTTTTGCTGTTGCGACCCCAAACCCGTCTTTTTCAACGCCAAAATATTAAATTTTTCCGTAGCCTAATTCAAAAGAAAAGGGGAAATTACAACTTACTCTTTTTTTGGTGGCTAAAAAAAACACGCAATTGTAACCTCAAAGCTACTAGTTTGTGCGGCTCAATTTTTTGGCGCAATTTACATCCGGGGGTTAATTAAGGTTTTTTGCTGGTTGCGACAAAAAAAACCGTCTTTTTCAACGCCAAAAATATAAATTTTTTCCTTAGCCTAATTCACAAGCAAAGGTTTTACAACTGTTCTCTTTTGTTGGCGTAAAAACAGAAATTTGAAAACCCCCTACAAAGCACATTTTGTGCGGTCAATTCTTTGCCGCAATTTACATCCGGGGGTTTAAATTTAAGCGTTTTTTTGCTGGTGTGCTGACAAAAAAAACCCTTTTTAAAAACGCAAAATATATAAATTTTTCCTGTAGCCAAATCACAACAAGGTTAATTAAAACTGTTTTTTTGTGTGGCTAGAAAACACGAAATTGTAACACGCTAAAAAGCAACTAGTTTTTGCGGCTCATTCTTTGGCGCAGTTTACATCCAGGGTTAATTAAGCGTTTTTTTTGCGGGTTGTGCAAAAAAAAACCCGTTTTTTTCAACGCAAAATTTACATTATTCCTTACCCTTTTAATTCATGTCCAAAGGGTTTAAATTAACCTGTTTGTGCTTTTCATTTGTAAAAACACAGTTTTTTTTTAAAACGACACTACAAAAAATTTTTTCCGGGCCCATTTGTGGAGCGCAATTTATACCCAAAGGGGTTACCCAAGCTTGTTAGGGGTTCATTTGAGTAAAAAACAGGGGTAAATTTATATATACGATTCATCTCAAAAATGCTGAATTTTTCGAACAAACAGTAGTAAACAGGAAGCGCGGGTCTGCCCCTGCAGGGGATGGCACAAAATTCCTGAACGGCCCAGGTTGCCACGAAAAGGGGACGTCGCAGCGGGGGTCACTCGGTGGGGCCAAAACTCCGCTGTATCTAGGGGCCGTATGTTTTTTGCAACCCCAAGGGTTCTTGTTTGGGTTTTGACTAGGTCACCTTTTCCCTCCCAGATGAAAATCTGAAACCCCCAGCCAAGAGTCGGTGGGAACCCAGACACAACCCTTATTTGGCATGCCCGGAAGGGGGTCAGCGGCCCTACCTGTCCCAGCCCGCCTCTGTCCCATCCGGGTTTCCCTCGCCGAGCTACTTTTTGGGTCTGGGCCACGCCACTATATAGCGGATGAACAATTGAGGGGGGGCAGTCAGCAGCTACTTGCAGCGAAAAAAGGGGGCCCAATATCCCCTGCTCTTGCATGGGGGGCAAAGTATAGATGTGGAGAGTGGCATGGGAGGTCTGTTTGGAGGTCACCTTTGGGCATCCCAAGACCGGTGATGAGGACAGCGTGACGATGAAACCAAATAGATGATGATGTAGCCGACCCCCTTTGGGAGGGTGAGGCAAGGGTTTTCATCAGTCGGGAGAAGAGGGCGTCACTTGTGCGTCAGGCACGGCGCACCCACAAGGGGGTCATTGTGGCCTGATCAGCAGGATAGCAGCAGGTGAGGTCGGGAGCCAAGCGGCCATGGGGTAAAAAACCCCTTCGCGGGTCCAAGAAAGTAGCGGCACAGGGGCTCAGCGGGGGCACGGCGGCGTAGCACCGTCGGAGCGTGGGGGAAAAAATCCGTACTGGGCGGTTGGGGAGTTTTTGCTGGGGACACCGGGGACCCGAATATGGTATATGTAAAATTCTGTAAGCAAAAGGAAGCGGGCCAGGAGCTAACTTTGGGCCCCAGGCCCTGGTCGCACATGAAAAGCGTCACCATCCGGGTGGCCGGGAGAAACGGGCTAAATGTGGTAGTCCATCCTGCCCGCCCGCAACAGCAGCAGCAGCGCCCAGGGGCAGCATCCATTGAGCCAGTCAAGGCTCCACCCCCCTCGAAAGGGGAGCTGTTTCTTTTTGACATACCCCCCCGGCCCAGAGCCCCCTGTCCTCGCACCAGGGCCAGCAGTCGTTCAAGCGGGGCATTGAAAAGAGACAACGTTGCGTAACCATCCTAAGGTCAGCAGCGCCCGTGCCCTGTCCAAGTTTTTGGGTACTGCAGTCCCCCCTTTCCAAAGGGTGGACCTGCACCGTTCAGAGAAAAAGGGCCTTGTGCTGACCGGGAAAATGGAGATTTCCCAAAGCCGAAATTTCTTTTCCAAAAAAGGCAGTACCAGCACTTCAAAAATTGTAAAACAGAAGGGGGGGTCATCTTGATTATGGTTTTTTCCCCAGGTGACAGCGCGGGGGAGTCTGGAGCGAAACTAGGGGTCGGGCCCCAGAAAATGTCCTTTCCCGGCCCACGGGTAATGTGCTTCCAGCCCCAGGCACCCCAAAAACTTGGACGGAGACCCCTTTTCCCCACTTGCAAACCTGCACCGCGCCAATTCCACCTTCTCCCTCCCCATCACCACCACCCCCCATCTCAGCCCCAAAAGTACGCCCTCATACCACGTGTGTAGGGCACAGCGGTGTAAAGCGTTCACCCTGGTTTCCCCTGGGGAAACGAAGTCCACAGGGGGGGAACTGCTCCGGTCATGCAGAAGGGAAACATGTTTGGCTTTCTCCGCCCAACTGCAACGGAACCAGGGGTGAGGGACAAGGGGGGAAAAGGTGTCCGCGCGGGAAACGAGGGGGGATGGTCCAGGGCCCCTGCATGGCGCACGGTTTTCATCTGGTTGTGAAAAGGTTCCTGAAGTTTTCCACGATCTTTAAACATTCTGAAAAGGCCAGGAAACTGTGCATGCACTTTATCCATTCGTACAAAGCCAGGAACTCCCTCCTCGAATTGCACGGCAGAACGGGGCCCCCCCCAAAAACCTTTATAGCGATGTTTTTCCCCCCCTGGAATTTCCAGCCCGCACATGTTGGACCCCTGTAGAACAGAGAAAGGCCATTAACATTTTTTGATAATCCAGGCAGACAGAAGTACTCCCCCCGTGTAACTTGATGTAACCAGTGGCAGTCTGCTGACACCTGCCGTTTTTTGAGGGCCCTTCGAGGGGGCGACTTATTTGTCAGTCGCCCGGGCTACGGGTGAATAACGTCTTCACTGCTTTTTGTCCCCGGGAAAAGATGCTGAAAAATCTTCTGGGGGAGGGGACTGGAGACTGGCGACTACATCCCCGTGGGCCACTGAGTCCGGTGGGACTGAAATGGAGGGGAGAGGAGGGCATTGGAGCAAAGCTTTTCTGGTGAAATGAGGGATTTTCTACCCCGGTGAAAGAGGGAGGGGCGGAGCGCGGAGGAGGTGGATGGAGATGAGAAGAAGAGGGAATGACCCCCAAGCACCGTGGCAGTATACAGTGGAAATGGGCGGGGGCCCCTCGGGGTCACTTTTGCAGATGGCCCCCCACCCTCTTATTTGTGGCTAGGACAGCCAAATAGTCGCTTCGGGAGAGGGATACTTCTGGGTCTCCACCTATTGGACCCCTCGCTACGGCCAAAATGGGGGCCTTTTTTCCCGCTATTTAGAGGGAAGACAAACTCAAATACTATAGGAAATCCTCCTAATCATTGGGCCCCTGCCCCTATGGCGGCATCGCCCCCCTCTGACAGGTTGAAGGGGGGTTCCTCCGTACTACTCCCCGGCTGCTGGGGGAAAGGGGGGGGGGTAATCATAAACCCGCTCCATCATAGTAACCTAAGTCGGAGTCACTGATGGCACTTTTCACCCGCCCATGAGGAGGGCATCGCCCGCAGCACAGCAGCCAGGACCCGGGGTCCCTGAACCCAAAAGGTTTTGGCCCCTTGGACAGCACTCTGCCACCTCAGTTAGAAACCGCTGACTACTGGGGGAGCCAAACGGATGTTGGCCCAAATTTGCCCGGGTTTGCAGTGGAGAAGCTGTCCTCCCCGGGCCCAAAGGGGGGCATCAGGCGGGTGAAAACCCGTTGCCACGGGAAATTGGAAAAAACTGACCTTGTCAAAATGAATCAGGCTGGATCGGCAGGATTTTCCCCACACCAATGCTTAGGCGACAATCTGGTTCAAACTACCCGCCTCAGCCCCTATTCTGATGTGCCCCCCCCTATGCCAACATCTGCTGACAGTTTTCCTCTGCCTACCCTCTTTTCCGGGGGGTATTTCCACCCACCTCAAACTCGTCATTTTGATCTATGCCTCTGGCTGCTGCTGTTGCGTTGCCGTACATCCACACGTGTCATTGTGCCATGTCTGACCCCATCTGCTGCTGTGGCGTGCCATGCCTCCACACGTGTCATTGTGCCACGCCCGACCTCATGCTGCTGCCCCGTGACTTCCCCTCTCAGTCATTGGCCACTCTTTGGTTCCTCCTGTTTTGCCACCTCCAAAAGTCATTGGCCCCTCTCTGACCTCATGCTGCTGCTGTGACTCCCGCCCGGTCCCCAACTGGTCATTGAGCCACTGCCTGACTTTATGCTGCTGCCGCCCCTGACCTCCGCTCTCAGTCATTTTGCCATTTTGGGGCTCCTCCTGTTTTCCCACCCCCAGAATGTCATTGGCCACTGTTACCTAATGCTGCTGCCCCCGGACCTCCACACGTGGATTGTGCCACTCTGTGGCCTAATTTCTGTTTTGCCGCCTCCCAAAGTCTTGTGCCCCTGCCGATCTATTCTGCCGCCGTGACCTCCCACGTTGATTGTGCCATTTGTGGGCCTAATACTGTTTAAAACCCCCTCCGAAAAGTCATTTTGCCCTGCCTGATCTCTACTGCGGCCCGCCGGACCCACAAGTGTGTTGTGCACTCTGGGCCCAATATTTTTTTTGGCCCCTCCAAAATTATTTTGCCCCTGCCTGATCTCATGTGCTGCTTGCCCCCCCCACTGTATCATTGTGCCCCTCTGTGGCCTATACGTTTTTTTCCCCTCCAGAATGTCATTGTGCCACTGCCTGACCTCATACTCTGCCGCCGTGACCCCGCTCTCAGTCATTGTGCCACTTTGGCTTCCTGTGTTTTGCCACCTCCAAAAATGTCTTGTGCACTGCCTACCTCATGCTGCTGGGGGCTGCCGCCGTCCCTTCACCTCTGTCACTAAAGGAACCCTGACTCCAGTTTTTTTTCCAGCTTTCGCGGCATGACTTTATCAGGCTACATTCCCCCTTGAGTTTTTTGGGCAGTTTTTTTCCCCCTTAAGTGCCCAGGAATTTTATAGTGAAGCTTCTAAGAGCGGCAGCAGTCATCTGCGTGCATACAAAACACAAAATTTTATGAAAACCAAACCAAGCTCCCTCTGCTATTTAAGCATGGCACAACGTTTTACGCACCCTGCGGCTCTGGAGCCTGGAAATAGCTGCTTTTTTTAAAGCGATTCATGCCGAATAAATTTGGAACGAAACGAATTTTGTCGGAAAAAACGGCAAGTGACCGAATCGAATTTTTGAGAAATTCGCCCATCTCTATTCATAGCTCATTATGAGACATTGCTCTGGTACATACTGTACCTGTACTTAATTTTTGCAATTTTCCAGTTACCCGGACTGAATCTTTTCCCTGAAATAAACAAAGTAGACCTCCTTGGCATAACAGCAAGAAGACATCTTAAAAACCATGTCAAATTGAAGCAGAACATATTTTGGAACATCGTATGAAAGTTTTTACTATACAAAACATTTATTTGCTGAAACTGGAATAGCTCTTTAAAAAATCAGCCATTTTTTGCTTAATACTATTATTTTTTTTTTTTTAACTCACTATATTCCATCAGCATTAAGTTTTTTTATTGTAGTGTCTGCAAAGATTTTTTAAACATCATTTTGCAATTACATTTTTCATTTATATGAACTATATGATATTACATTTCTTTACATATTAACATGTGTGAGTCATTATAAGGGTTAATTATACTTCTTGTTGACATTGACATTTCATGAAGCACACACATCTTAGTGATGGGGGTTGGAGCCCATGTATAGCTGTACACTGACTACTTTACATTGTAAAGAGTGTTGAGTCATTTTGAGGGCACACCACATTTACATTTAGGCTATGTCTACACAGCACTGGTTTTTGTTCAGCTTTTTGGTGGATTCAGTATTTAGAATCTGCCGAAAATCCGACAGTAACCAGTGCCCCATAAACAGCAATAAAAAATCTGATGTAGTTTACACAGCACTAAATTAAAGTGTAGCCTTTTTTTATTATTAATACTGAGTATAGTACGCACTGCTCTCAATCCGGGATCTCCACTCCCACGTAGGCACTCATAGACAATATAGGTAGAGCCAGTGCATTAAAAACCGTAGTATCTTTAATAGTTTCATTAAAAAGCAGACATTCACCCGTGATTCACAGTATGTCCTATGCGTAGCCTAAATAAAGTGAAACATATACTCCGCGTGTTCGTTGCGGCATAGCCTGCCGTTCAGAGTCCTTACATGGCGCCGCTCTAGCTAGAGCGATGAACGCCGGCAATCGACATATCCATGTTTGGCATGCAAAGTGCCTCAAGGAGAGAAAAGACTATGGTAAACACTTAGCCGCCTTTGTGCAAACATGGATATCTATTAATGTGTATTTTAGAGAAAGTTATGTGTGAAGATCAAACTCAGTTACCCGTAAAACTATTAAAACGAGAGGCATATTGGATCATCTTATTAGAAGCACTAGCCCCAAAAGGGTTAAATGAAAACCTCAATCTACGGGTGTTTCTATGAGTCGCACGAATGGCATCTACTTAACAGTTTGTGCCCCGCATATTCCCATATTATGTATTTTTGAATACTTAATTCTCTGCTTTGTATTCAATGTATTGTTGTTGGTTTTAATTGATTAATTTGACCATCCCCTGGCCGGGCGTGCTTGAGGAAGGTGAGGAGCCTCCCCGAAACGTCCACGAGTTACTTGTCCCGCTCAATTGCCCGGGGTTTTTTCGCTCCCCATGTAGGAGCGGCGCCCCTGAAAGGATCTGACGGCGGTATGCCGCAACGAACACGTGAGTTTGTTTCATTTTATTTTGCGGGGTTTAAACCTTTTTTTTAAAGAAAAAAAATTTCTACGGTTTTTAATGCCTGGTTTTTCCCTTATTGTCTATGGTAGTTTACCAAAAACAAATTTTTTCGGTCGGTTTTTTAATTCCCCCGGATTCTGGTGGATTTTGAGCGTGTTTGTTTTCCCCTTATTTTGTTGGATGATGACGTCAAATATTTGGATGTGGGAAATGCGGGGGAAAAACCAACCCGCTTTTTTTTTTGCAAAACCCCATAAAAAAAGCGTCAGCGATGATAAAATTCTTCGGTTTTGGAAGATTTTAACATAAACTGTGTGCTAGCCTTATAAAGCTGTACCTGTTACTTTACATTGATAAAAGTGTCTTTTCTTCAGGCTGTCCCATGAAAAAATGTAATCAATTTTACAAAAAATGTGAGGGGTGTGTCACTTTTGGAGTGTAATTTTTTTTATATTTAAATTTTTATTTAAAAATATATACACAAACTACATTAAAACAACATATATTTGAGGGTTTAAGGTGCCAAACGGTTTGGGGGGGGGGGGCGCAACGTTCCCAACATCCACAGCTCTGTGTGTTTTCAAAGGGGGGAGTGGGAAAAGGGTTCTGTGGCAACCCCTTTAAAAATCTATGAACTTCATCCCAAAAGGGGTTAAAGGGAAAGCTGAAAAAAATGTAGCCACACAAATATTGCCTTTGGGCACTTTTTTTTGCCAGTGGTTTAGTATTGTGGTGTGGTTGATTATTTTGAGGGCCACTAAATTTTTTATGCTTAAAGCTTTAACTGCTACTTTAATTGTATAAAAAGTGTCATTTCTTCAGTGTTATCTTCGGTTTTGGGTCCCATGAAAAAAATTTTAATTTTAAAAAAATGTGGGGGTTTGTACCCATTTTTTGTGAAGAATTTGTATGTATACATTATCACATTTTTTGAAATATCCTTTTATACAAAAAATTAATGATCTATGGGGGATCCCTTTTGCTTATATAAAATGACAAAACGGGAAAAATATGTAAAAGGGATGGCAAGAAGGATGGAATCATGAGGAAGTTGTGATGACCAGACAAAACCCTACATGCCTAAGGGGTCCCAAAGAATGGTCAAATGAGGCCCAGGACCCACTTACTTTCCAAATGGGCCCGGACTTTCCCAAGGGGAAACCCAATAAATGAAAGTTTCAAATTTTATGTTTTTCTATAATTTTAAAAACTTCAGGGGGGAATTTCAAAAAAATTCCCCAAGATATTTTTTTTGTGAATCCCCCTTTTAAATTGTCAAAAAAAAGGCCAGGTTTAGAAAATTTTCTAAAAGTTTCATTTAAAATTGTCACAGAGTGGAGATTTTGCTTTTAAATTTTTTTTTTTTTTATTTTTTTTTTTTTCATTCAATGATTAAAAGAAAAAAATACTTAACATTTTTTTGGGCTTTTAATTGATGCAGGGGAGTAGAAAAAGCATCCCGCTTTGGGAAAAGTGCTTGAAGCTATGTAAATAAAAAAACCAAAAAGTTTTTTAATATAAATTGGGAAAAGGCCCAAAAACAAAATTTTAAAAACTGTTTTTCAGGATAATCCCAAAATGTTAAAGGGGGTTGTTTGGGGACTTAGGAAAATTTTAAATAAAAAAATTGCACAGGGCAAAAAAATTTAAAAAGAAAGTTTTTACTCTCCTTTTCTCTTTTTCTAGGGGCGGGGGTCTCCCCCGCCCTTCTGTTTTTCTTTATTCTTTTTTAAACAGAAGTAAAAACCCTGTACTTCCAAAATGGTGATGTTAATGAGTGGTTCATGACTGCAACAGCCAATTACTTGCTATAGCAGTAATGTCCTGTTCAGAATAGAACAAAGGTAGACAGAAGACTGGGCAGACCCAGTCCTTGGCCTCTATTTAGTAGCTTGGCTTTTATTTAGCCGGAGGAAACAAAACAAAACCTGTCGCTTGGCTTCTGCCAGTAAAAAAAAAAGTCCACAGTCGTGTTGCAAAAATACAGTTTTAAAGGGTTTTTTTTTTTCCACCTGTACATGCAGAAAACAAAACAGTCCCCCCTTTAGTTGATCATGACCAATGCAGCCTGGAATCTTCAAATTCCTTCCTAGGTCAGGAACCACACAACACCACACCCAGCTCACCATAGTCAGCAAACCACCATGCCTGGACCTGGAAAGTGGGAGTAGTCATCCAACCCAGCCCCTTACTACTTCAGTAAAAGTGCGGCCCGGATGAGCTACATCAGCAGCTATACCAATATAAACCAATGTAGAGCAAGGCCATTAAATTTTATTTATTCCCAGGATCTCGGTGACCGTACGTTTCCCCCAACCTTTTCAGGATCCTTGAGCTTTTTTACTTATTTTATTTATTATTTTTAATTGGCCTACATTAGGATATTATTTAATTTTCCTTTGACCTGGACAACCCCTTTAACTTAAGTTACAATAAAAGGTTTACTAAGTAAAATTTTGAAGGAAAGCTGCTTTGTTATCCTGAAATATCAAACATATGATATGATTCTGCTCATACTGAGAGCTGGCTAGAATGTGTTTTAAAGATTTCAAACTTTATTCAGGTGAGCAAAAACCCCGGGTTTTAAATATATACTTTCTGGTTTTTTAACCAAATTGGATAAGTGAAACACATCAGCAAAAAAAAAAATAAAAGATGGGATGGATTGCATGGGGGAAAAGTTACATGACCTATTGTTGTGAGAAAAAAGTATTCTTATGCACCCATTATGTGAAACCCGGGGTGCTGCCAGGGCAGAGCTGCCAGTACCACTGTCAGTGGCCCTGATCAAAAGGGGTTTTTTCTATAGGGGGAAAATTGCAACTGACAATGGACGGGGGGGAGGGGGGGGAAGCTTCAATTACGGGGCCGAATTAGTGATGGTAGCCCTGTGTGAAACACATCAGTAAAATAAAGATAACCAGGGGGAAGAGAGGAATCTACACAGGATTGTGTAAAAAGTACGGGACCATGTTGGGAATGGTTACATGACCATATTAGCTTGAAAGAAATCGGAGTAGCCTATGTGTATTTGTATATGCACCATAAAGGACTCATCGGCTGGTGTTAGAAATGTACTAAATAAATGTGATAGTGGTGAAAGGGTATTTTTTTCTGGTTCATGAACAGCTCCAAAAGAATGTGAAAGCTGAAACCTTTAACCACAGAACTTCCTTTGCAGGGAGAGAAGTAATCTGTTTCCCATTAAACAAAGCTTCCTTAACTCCTAGGATCGAGTATGCAGGCTCTGCGCTGGTGGCTACTTTCCAAGAAAACATCCCTTCTGACATTTCCAAATTGCAAAGCCTTTGCAGGAATACTGCCAAGCCTCCATCCCAGGCCCAGTCTCTTAGCAGAGTCAGTTACCACATTTTTACTGCAAATCTTTTTTTTCACTAGTCCTTAGGAGTTACCAATGAATCTGTAAGTGGTATAAATAATGCCAAAGCTTGTTTTCAACTGAAATAGAACAATTCTGGATCTACACGTGGACCACAATGGACAGAGGTCTGAGTTGAAGTTCCTGGGCCCAGAACATAAGTCTGTGACAGAACCTTCCCACTTCAGGGTTGAATGCTAACAACAAACGACCTCTGTGCAAGGACTGTGTTGGGGCCACTCGTCATTCAGTGTCAAAAACAGCACACAAAGTTATAAATTTTATGACACATATACCAGCATTACATCTACCTTCAGTGCACAAATGCCCCTAACCGATTCGATACATACTATATCCACATATTACATCCACAAGTCACTTTATGTGACTAATATACTAAATATATGCCACAAGTGCCCCCTAAGGGGTTTGTAAGACAGATAGTTATTCCACTCAAAATAGTTTATAACTAGCATCTACCATATGTCTAATGTACAGTGGCATAATTTTTTTAATGTCTTTTTTTTTTTTTACGACATTAGGGGGACTTATAAATTTAGTAGTAATTTTCAAAACAAATTTGCAGCATTGATATTTTTAGGGACCCGTTCAGTTCTAATGTGCCTTTGACTCCATCTAAGAAAATACACACTTTAAGGTATTGAAAATAGCATTTAGGAAGTTTACAGAAATTAAAGCAAAATGGAGGGGAAATTTCAAAATTTTGCTTTTATTTTGCAGATTTACAATTTTATCCTTTATTCACTGGTACGCAATAAATGTTACCAGAGAAATGCAACTCAAAATTGATTCCCCCGATTCTGCAGTTTTCAGTGATATCCCATATGTGGCCCTAGTGTACTATTTGGCTGAACCATAAGTCTCAAAATAGAAGGAGCACCTACTGGATTTTGGGATCTCATTTTCTTTAGGCGCCATTTCAGGTTTGCAAACCCCCTAAAGTGCTAAAACTTAAAACCCCCTAAAAAATCCCTATTTTGAAAACTACCCCCTTAAGGAAATATCCAGGGTGTTAGAGTATATTGCCCCTTTTTGGTCTTCCCAATTTTTTTAGCATTAGGTTGTGAAAATGATAAAAAAAAATGTTTACAACAATCTGCAATTTTAGCTAAAAATGTTTCATTTTCAAAAGGAATTCCTGGAAAAAAGTGTGTAATTTCTTCAAAGTTTGGCAATAGCCTATATGTTGGTGTAAACTGCTTTTTGGGCACATGGAAGCTATATAGCAAAACGGGCTATTTACATTTCCCAATGCGTTTTTTGGAGGTCCCATATCATATTTAAAAAACCCCCAAAATTTACCAAATTCCCAAAAAAAGGGTGAACCTTTAAAAAGTCACCATTTCAGATTTAACAACCCTCAGTGATCCCATCTAGGGATGTATTGTGCATTTCAGGCGCACAGGTGTTCCATAGTTTTTTTAAATTTGGGGATATAAAAAAAAATCACATTTCCCGCTTTTTTTTTGGGGTTCTTTTTACCGTTTTCAAGTGTTGATAAATTGACATTAACTTTTATGGGGGGTCTGTACAATTACAATGAATAAATTGATATAGTTTTTAGTTTTATACTTTTCACTGATGGCTGCTGTGAGCCCTTTCCCCAGTAGTGGTACCGGGAAAAATAAAAGGGTAAGATTAGGTGGCAAAAGAATCCCCAAAAAAGGCATTTGGAAAAGGACTGGGGAACTTGTAGAGCCAGAGTGACGGGAAAAAAAAAGGGAGGGCTTTGAGATAAAAAGAGGAGAGATACAGTAGGAAGTAAAGGGAGGGTTTTGGGGTACCCCCATTGTGAGGGGCAACTTGGTGTCCTTGCTGTTAAAGGAAAGGGTTATTTCTGAGGACAGGGTGGATGGAGGGGAAGTCTCCCCCCCGCAGGTGTTCCGAAAAGAGAGACCATTTTATCATATAAGGAAAACTTTTGTAGGGCATACGATTTTTACCTGAATTACTTTATGCAGTTTTTTACCCTTTTCATTGTTCTTTTGTTTTTAAATTTACGTAAAAAAGGGTTTAAAGTTTTAGAGACTCTTTTTTGTTCTCAAACCACTTTTTAAACAAAATAGAAAATGTGTCTGTAAAAAATTTGATTTGGGACAGCAAATCTTTTATTTTTCTTATATGGGTGATTAAAGGTATGTTTTTTGAAAATGAGTAGAGTTTTTATTGGTATTTTGGGGTCATAGGGACATTTGATCGTTTTTAAGGTTTTGGGAGGAGAATTAACAAAAAAGAACCCGGGGTTTTTGATTTTTTACAGCGGTCACCATGCAGTATAAATGACATGCTAGTTTTACTTATCAGGTCGAGCCAATTACAGCAATACCCTAATTGTATATTTTTTTTGATGTTTGACTGCTTTTACACAACAAAAAGACGTTTTTGCATCACCATAGTCTGAGATCCGTAACTTTATTTTTCTATGTACAGAGCTTTTTATGGGCTTCTTTTTTGCGAGATTAGTTATTGGTGCCATTTTGGGGGGACTTTTTGAATGCTTTTAAATCTGTTTTTTGGAAGGCAGGGTGAAGAAATTGTTTCAAACCTAGTAGTGTTTTTTCTTTATTTTCAACGTCCCCTGAAGATAGGTGAATTTCTTTTATTCCCCAGGGTTTCATAAGATTATCAAACCCGGGGGTTTTTACATTTTTTCAATGTTAAAAAAACAATATTAGCATCAATATCTGTTGTGTAAAGGTTTTTTCTTTACGGGGCAAACTCACATTTTTATTGGTACCTTTTTGTCATTTATATGACTTTTGATCGTTTTTTGTTTCCCTTTTTTATGGTTGTGATTTTGAACTACTTGTTTTTTTTTTTATATGTTCATTGTAAAAGATGTATAATTAAGTTTTTCAAAGGCGATACCAAATATATTCTTTTTTTATTTCTAGCTTTTTTGGGAAAATTGGGGTTTGAAAGGGGGAAAGGGCAGTGTATGTGTTTTTATTTTAGTTTTTAGGTTTGTGTTTTACTTTGTTTTTACTTTTAAAATTTGTTTTATTTCCCTCTTGGGGGTTTGAATCATGATCTTAGATCCGGTTAAAATAATAGCAGTACTGTTACTTAAAACGTAAACAAGAGGCCCATCGAATCCAAGGGCAGGGCTTATATGAGTCCAGAAAACCTGGAAGCTTTCGTTGGGCTTCCAGATTGCCAAAGAAGGCCTCAGTTTTAGAAATTTGTGCCATGGGGGGGCAATGAAGACGAGGGATTTCCCCTCCCTCTTTTTTCCCCTTGCGCCATGTGGTGCACATCTAAGGGGTTTAATCCCCCAAAATTTTGGGGGGGGAGAAGTGGCTCCAGTAGGGCAGACAGAGCATGGGAGCGAATTACACTAGTTCAATTCTCGTTTGGGGCTTTTCTGACATCACGATCTTCGGGAAACGCCCATAAGTCCATTTGTGGAAAAACCTTCCAACAAGACTATAGGGTATGTCCAAAATGGATGGGGGTAAAACAAATAGAAACGTTAACAGACAATGGGTGGCGAGGTAGGTGATAACCTAGGGCATCTACCACTGCCTGTAAGGAGGAGCACAAGTATGAAGCGGGCTAAGGAGCTGTGCCCTCTCCATGCATGGTGCTTCTATTTTCTTCAACTTCCCACCATTCTGCGGTTGGCGGGAGGGAAGGGGGTGGCCTAAGGTGTCGCATTATTTTGGGGTTTGGGAAAAGGGGTGGGACTGGGGGGTCAGTTAAAGCCCATTAAAAGCCCGCCAAAAGAAATGTCCCCAGTGATTTGGGAAGTGGGGGGACCACGAGGGAACATGATTGGAGAGCACAGAATGCCTGTGCTATCCAGGACAGGTGAGTGTATTTCCTAAGGGTGGGGAAGAGGTTTAGAGGGAGATGAAGGGTTAGAGTAGGGGGTGGGCAGAAGTTGGCTTTCAGGAGTGACAGGTGGGGATTGATTGGTTGGGTTATGGAGAGAGATGGGAGTTGCATACCTCCCAACGCCCCATCACCCACAGCAGGCACCCAGTTTTTATGAGTGCTTGCTGTGGGGGATGCACTCGTTACCCCGGGGGCTGAAAGGGCCCATTCATTCCCGGAAAATGTGTGATGCCCCACCACCACAAAGCAACCTGTTTTACTATTGTAGCCTGTTGTTGGGGATGGGTTCTTATCCAGCTTTCCTGAGGGCTCTATAAGATATCCAGAATTCGGAAAAGCTGTGTGATGCTCCCTCTCCCACAGCAGGTATACAACTTTTTTGAGAACCTGCTGTGGGGGATGTCACCCCGTTTCCAGTGGCTTTATGTAAAGCATTGGGAAAACTGGTTTTAAACCCCCCACGAGGCTATATAGGCAATATTTTAAAAAAATAAAAAAACCCCAAAAGGGGTTTTAATGGTGCTTTGTGGGAAAAGGGGAATTTCAACCCAAAATTCATTTAAAAAAGAAAACACACACACGCTACTTGAATATGCTTTAAAAAGTATATTTTTTCACAAAAGGTGCCATTAAAAATAAGTGTTTTTAATATTACAATGTAATTTAAAGTTAAATATAATTTGGGGGAAAAAAATATTTGTCGGCACCAATTTTTAAGTTCTCCACTTAAAAGATGAGAGAGGCCTGTAATTTTAATATTCTTTCCAAATAGACAATATATTTTTTTAATTTGTTTTCCTTTTTTATAATTGAGGGCTACCCTTTAGTCAATTACGGCCCCTCCATCTAAATGGAGAACGCACAATTGGGGGATGACTTAAAAAAACTTTTTTTCCCCCTGTGAAAGTCTAACATTCCCTAAAAAGAACTGTAAAAGGGGGGTAATGTGGTTGTGATTTTTCTGCTTTTTTCCAGGCGGTAATGGGAAAGGGTTGACAACACCTCTCCATTATATCGTGTGGGAGTTTTCAGGCTGGTGTTTCTTGTCACCAAGGCTGACCTAACCTCCTATCCATTAAAACCGTACCCAAGCACCTGGGTTTGGGAAAAGCCATGTAACCGTCAGAAGGCCTCCGCTTTTCCCCCTTAAAGGGGAAAATCCACTTCTGGGGCTGTTGAGGGCTAGTATTTTTAGGATGAGAAGGGACCAATATTCATGGAACTTCCCATCCTGATAGTGTCAACCTGCAACTGCTGGTTTTACCTTGGCTAGTAATGAAAAAGGGGGGGAGACCCCACATCATTTTTTTTCTCCGATCGGGGCCCTCCCTGATTGGTTTGCATGGCAGCTGAAAGCCTGGTAAAGGCTTCCATTTTTGTCTGTTTTTTGTTTTAACTTCCCTTCCCCTGCGGAAAAAAGTAAAAACTGCCATATTTGTACACCCCTTGCATTTCCCTTCAATGCAATAAACTACATAAAGATTTTTCCCCTAGGTGAAAAACCCTTTGGGGGGGGTAAGTTTAAAAAAAAAAAAAAGTTTTAAAAATATAAAAAAAATTTAAAAACTCAATTTCCCCTTTTATTTACAAAAAAAAAAAAAAATAAAAAAGTTTCCATAATTTATAGACTGCGTTGAAAAAAATTGATTTATTAAAAAAATAAAAATTTTTTTTCGCTGAACACTGTTATGGGAAAAAAATCCAAATTTTCAAAATTGAGGTTTTTGGTCATGTCCCCTAAAAATTGGAATAACAGTGATCTAAAAAGTTGTGTGTATATCAAACTGGTACCAATACAAAGTACACTTCAGTCCGCAAAAAATGCATCCTCACTCAAGTCCATATGAATTACAAAAAAGTTATTGGTTGCAGAACATGGCGCCGCAGCAAAAATTTAAAAAATTTTTAAAAAATTTTAGAAAATGTTTGGATTTTTTTAAAGTACCAAAGCATAACAAAAACATTACATATTTGGAATTGACAGATTTGTATCAACCTGGAATCAGAAAACACATTTTACCAAAAATTTAAAGCCGTAAAAAAAAAATCCTGCAACATTCTTCCCCCCTTAGAAAATTTTTTGCGGTTTCCGTATATCTATGGGATGCTGCATGACCCATTTGAAAAGTACTCTTGTCCGCTAAATAAAATTCTCTATGTTATGTAGGTCAAAAAATAAAAAGTTATGAAGGCGGGGAGGGGAAAAAACAACGGAAAAAAAAAACAAGGAATGAATTGCTCTAATGGAAATTTTTTTTGCCGCCCTTTTTTTGTATTTACTCTGAGTTGGTGTTTTTTTCCCCTTATTTGCGTGCAAGTCGTTTTTATAGTCTTTAAATTGCATATGTATGCTCTTTTGGTTTTGTAAAGTTTTTTTGGACATGACTTTTGCTAAATAAAGTTTTCTTTTCGAAATTTTAAAAAAAAAAAAATTTTCGGGGTTTTTTAAATTGTTAAAGGGGTCTCCGGTCCTTTCCAAAAAAATTATGTGTGGTAATAAACTAAAGAAAAACTTACACACCTTGGTCCTCCTCTCCATTCCAACAGTTGGATTGTTACCCTTTTTCTGCTGTCTGAATGACTGGTTTGAATGAAGAAGGGCTTTTTGAAAAGTAAAAGTAAGCGTGGTTTTTTACTGCTGCAATGGGGATTATCCACTGCTGCCAGCGGTAAATTCTGGAAGGCAATTAACATTTTCCCCTTTTTGCTGTGTAGACAGCAAAAAATAAAATTTGGCCTTGGAAGCTGGGGGT
>JAODAL010023859.1:0-61791 GCA_025379985.1 Phyllomedusa bahiana | reverse complement strand
CATACAACACACAAAAAATTGGCTTAAGATAAAGGGTGCACGACACTGCGTCCAAAACCCAAGGGTTTTTGGGTTATTTTTCCGGACCCAATCATTTCTGGGAAACCCAAAAAACTGGATGAAGGGCCCGGGAGCCGTTCCACCCCAAAAAAAGGTTTTTGGTTTGTCCTGCCCAGCAGCCAGCATCAATTTTAGCGGCCCCTTCACCACAGCTGGGGGGGATCATTATAGACAAACGAACCCGGTTTTCCACAGATAATTTTGATCTTTTGACTTTCATCCAAGATGAACCAGGCGGGGATCTCGGGATAAATGTTTTTGGGCCCCCCAATTGCTGAATTCCCCCGTGATTTGCCGGAAAATTTTCACTTTCCCCTCTTCAAAACAAAAAAAGGGCCTCTTAAAAAAAAAAAAATTTTTTTTTTTTTATAAAATGTTATTTTTAGGCAATTTTTATTTTTCGGGTTAAAAAAAAGGGTTTCATTTTGTTTTTTTGGGGGTTTGGGAAAACTTTTAAAAGACAAAAATTGTAAAAGGGTTTTTCATAAAAATTTAAAGGGTATTCCATTTACTCACTTTCATTTTTTAAAATTTTTCCCCACGTAAATTTGGTTTGGGGGTCTTTGGTGCTGGAGATACGCTATAAATCAAGGTCCTTTTAAAACAAAATTTTGGCTTCTAAGGGGAAATTTTCCCCCCCACAATTTTTAAAACAGTTTTTTGGAAGTAAATTTTAAAAATTTTTTGGGGTTCAGGGCTGCGGGTGAAATGCAGCTATACTACAGGTTTTTTTTTTTTAAAAAAAATTGAATTTTTTAAACAACTTTTTTTTCCTTCAAAATGGCCCAAGAGTGGCCAAAGGGGCCCTTTTTTGTTTTGAATATTTGGGGACATTTTTGCTGTGAAATAAAGCTATACTACTTTTCCTATTTTCAAAAAAAATTTTGGTTTCAAACCCAAGAATTTTGTTTTTTCACAATTTTTCAAAAAAGGGGCTAAAAGGGGATTTTTTGAAATTTATGGGGCATGGTGCTGTAAAAACGGGAATGGGTTTAAGACGTTTTAATTTGGCCCAAAATTTTGCAAAAGGGACTTTTTTTTTTTGCAAGATCTTTAACTAGCTAGCAACCCCTTTGAGTGAGACAACCCTTTAATACAATAAAAAAAAAGGGAGAAACAAAACGTGGGGGATTCCACCCCTTTTTTAAAAATTTGTTTTTTCTAAAATTAAATTTCTAAAAAAAAATTGCATGTAAAAAATTTGTTGATACAATATTCCTCGAATTTTAAAAGGGGAGGAAACAGGAAGACTTGAACAATGAAGGTTATTCGGGACAGGGGTTTTTGGGACACGGACAGAAAAAACAAAAAAACGGGAAGGACCTTTTCCCTCCACACGTTGAAAAAAACGAGAAAAATGTTTTCCAAAAGAAAAAGGGACCGGGGTAAAACGGGTTGGGGTCAAAAAAACCTGAAATTTCAAAGTAAGCTCAATTGGTCCGCCCCTCAAAAGGGGGGGGAAAAGCGCTCTCGTAGAGGCAAAATTCCTAAAGGCCTTTTCCCCACCCTTTTTGGGAATTTGAAATTGAAAAGGCGGGTTTTTTTAACTCACACTTCCGTTTTCCGAAACTTTTCTTCAGCCGACTTTTTCATTGCTGGTCAAAAGGGAAATTTTTCCCTTTTTAAACGGATGAGGGAAAGCCACCTGGGCTCTCACCGCACCACTGTAACTCCACCCCTTTGCTAGTTTAAAAACCTGTTTTTTAAATTAGTTACGGACGCCCCCTTGCTCTCACCGCCCCCACGTAACTTGGGCCCTGCCGCTGAACCTGCTTGACCCAGGGTTTACACCTAAACCGCCTGTTCCGTAATTTCCCCCAAACCCCCACTTGACGAAAGAATGCAGGATTTTAAACGGCCCGTTGACCTACGGAGACAAGGGGGTTTGGGTTTGTTTAAACTTCAATGCCCACGTTTGGAAAAATTTTCCCCAAGTAGAATGGAAAGTAGCTCTAGCAGCGCATTATTGGAAAACGGTTTGTTTTTAATATAGTTTTTTTCCCTTTATTCGAGATTTTCTCCCGAGGGTCCAGAAGGGCACCTGTGCGGGTTTTTGGGTCATGCTTTCTTTTTCAGGATAGGGATAGTCAATCCCCATTTCACTAAAAAAATGCTTCAAAGACTACTTTTTCCAACTTTTTTTAATCTGGGGGCTTTCGGGGTTTTGAGGGTCTGCTCCCATTCCAGGCCCATTTAAAAGGCCCAAGTCCAGTTCAACAAAAAATTGGTGGTTAAAAGACCCCTTTTTTCCCAGCCTTTTTTAAACCCTGTGGGTAAAGGGTTGGGGTTTTGGGGCCCAATTGCTGGGGGCCCCATTTTCAAAAAAAATTGGTGGTTTCAAAAAACTTTTTTTTCCCGGGCATTTTTTAAGGGCTGGGGGTTTCATGCGGGTTTTGGGGAGGGCCCATTCTGGGGTTTTACATACATATATAGTCAATGCCAGTTCAAACAAAAATGGTTTGCTCAAAGACCCCTTTTTTTCCGGGACACTTTTTAATTTTGGGTCAGACGGGGTTTAAAGGTTTTTCATGCTGGGGCCCCAGAAGGTAAAAGCCCAAGTCCATTTTTAAACTTAAATGGTGGGTTTAAAAGGTTTCCCTTTTTCCCCCGCTTTTTTTAATCTGGGGGGTTCAGACTGGTTTGGGGGTTTCATGCTGTGGCCAGGGAAAAAGTCAATGCCCTTTTCAACAAAAATTTGGTGGTTCAAATACTCCTTTTTTCCCGGCACTTTTTAAATTTCTGGGGGTTTCAACGGGTTTTAAAAGGGGTCATGCGGCGTTCCAGGACGGGGGATGGGTCTCATTTTTCCTTTTTAAAAAAACGCTGTTGTAACCCCAATTACTAAAAAAGCCCTCTCGGGACCCATCCTGCCTGCCAACTAGGGAAACCAGTCTCTAATTTTGCCTTTCATCAAAAACCCTTTTGGCCCTTTTGGGTTTCTACTCCCGCCTAATCCTTTTATCTCTCTGCAAACTCTCTTCTTGACCCTCTGCTTTCGGGTTTTCCGCCCCTTTTACATGCTCTATAAAAAAAGTTTCAAATGTTTTCTTGCAGCAAAATCTCAGGGTAATACTGTTGCTCCTTTTCTGGATTTTCTTTTCACTTTTTGGGACCTGTCCCCCACCCCCTTCTCCTCAGAATGCTCAGTCCCATGGGCTTTCCGGGGAAAACCACTCTCTCTTGGTTTTTTCACCCCTTTTCCTTTCCCCGGGACCGCTCCTTCAGTGCCCTCTTTTGGGCAGGTTCTACCTTCTCTCCTCTTCCTCTTGCTGTTGGGGTTCCTCCCGGGTTTTCCGTTTTTGGTCCCCCCCTTTTTCCACCCCACACTGCCCCCCTTGGACAAACAATCAGCAGATTTGGCTTTCAGTACCACTCTACGCTGATGCCCCCCAATTATACACCTCCACCCCAGAAACACTCCTGCCCTGCTAAAAAACACCAGTGACTTTCCTGTCCGCTTTTCTCGACTTTATGTCTTTTCCTATCCCTTAAAATTAAAACTTACTAAACTGAAATTTTTATTCATCTCTCATCTTTCTAACCAAAAAAACCCCAAACCCCGCTTTTTTCTGTTTCATGTTTGGCACCACCATTGCTTAAGGGGCCCGGCCCGCTGGGGCTTTTGGGGGTTTTATTAGATTTGATCTGTCCTTCACCCCCCATTTTCCCGTTATTTGCCCGCTCCCGGGCACCTCACCTTAAGAACATCTCCCAGAAACTGTCCTTTTTTCACTTTGGAAAAAAACCCATACCTTTTTTGTTGCTCTTATTCTTTTTTTGCTTTTTTTACTGCAACTCCCTGCTTTTCGGTCCCCCCTCTCTGTAAAAATCTCCCCTCTCCAAAACTGTTCCCGAATGCAGCCCGGCCCAAAAATTTTTCTTTTTTTCCAAACCGCTTTTTAAAATTTAAAGCCTCCAAACCCCGTTCGTTCGCTTTTGGGTGGCCTATTCATACAAAAAACAGAATTTTAAAATCATTTACTCTCACCCAATTTTAAAACTCTCCACAATCGCAACCCCCCTACATCTCCCCCCTCTTTTCTGTCTCCACCCTACCCGCCTCTCCGCTCTGTACTGATCTAAGATTACACACCTCACTCCCCGAACCTCCCAAGCCCGCCCTTAAGATTTCGCACGTTAAATTGGGAACCAGTTTTTTCCCGGAAAAAAAAGCTACCCCAAGTGAAACAGGCCCCACTACAATCCTACAGTTTTAAGGGTTTCTCTGGGAAAACCCCATCTTCCCTTTGGGCAGGGCCCCCACCCAAGATCCCAACGTTAACCCCCCCCCCCCCAAATTCTTTTCCACATTTATCCCCTTCCTGAACTTTGGGACCCCCAGGCCACTTTTTGTATATAAGAGGGTTGGGGGGGAAAGGCAGGCCATCCCCTTTTTTTTTAACTACCCCTTTTTTATGTCACTTTTCTGGACCATTTTAAAACCCCAAACACTTGTCACCTTTTTTTCACCCCTTCAAACCCCAAATAATTTTAAGCTTTTGCGAGCAGGGCCCTCACACAAGTAGTTTTTTTTTCATGTAATGGGCTTTGGGGTTTTCTGTGCTTATACCCTCTATATTTTTAAAAATTCTGCGGAAAAATTTTTTGGCGCTATCCAAAAAAAAGATTATTATTTTATAGTCAATTCCGTTAAGTAAAAATTATGGTTCAAAAAATTTCTGTCTTTTGGCACTTTTTTTAAATTTTTGGGGCAGGCAGGGTTTTAAGGGGCCCTTTCTGTGGTACCGGGGCAGGGATAGTGAAAGGGCCCGTTTTTTTTTTTTCTTTTGACTCTTTTGCCTAATTTTTCTTTCTTAAGGGTGAAACCGTTCCAGCTTAAATGTTTTTGGAAAGTTTAATTCCCCTTTTCCAGCCCTTTTTGGTTGTAAAATTTAAAGGGGTTTTTTTCCCTCCCATAGACTTTTAAAGGTCCCTCGGCGTTTAAACTATTACCCCATTTTCGGGGGAAACTTTATGATAATTGCTTGATATGACTATCGAATTTGATAAAGATATTTGGGAAAAGTCGCTCATCAATTTTACATTACTTTTTTGGGGCCCCTTGAACCCAAAGATTTATTTAGTTTTTTTCGACGAAATAAAATTTTTCAACTTCACCCAAAAACCCTTTTTTATGTAAAATTTTAAAGATAACTTTTGTTGCTCTGTAATAAAGAATTTATTATGGCATTTTTGTGTTTGTTATTTGTTGTTCTACTTTCCTTAACTGCAACTTACTTATAATTCTTGGTAATAACTAGATGTTATGACGTTTGTACTGTCTACATTTGAAACTTAATAAAATCCACAAGATTAAAAAAAAACAAAAAAACAGTAGCACGACAGCAGCAAGATGTCGGTCAGGCAATGGTGCCAAGATAGGGGCAATGTTGCATTTCAGCTTATAGTTGTAGTCCACACAGTTGGCTTGAAACTTTCTGCACACATAAACAATCCCTAGACGAACATAAAAATGTTGCTCCTATTCAAGATGGCCAATTAACCTCTTTGTTGCTGGATAACTTGATAGCAGACATGCAGGTTTTCACTTTTCAGAACTTTCTCAGCAGGGCATGAAACATCTCATTAAGGCACATATTAATCCTGTTTGTGATGCCATTTTATGCCACGACCCAGAGGTAGCAGAGGAGAGGATGGGGATTATTGTTGTTATAGTAGCACCAGACCCAAACCTTTTATGCTTCACCTGAAAGTGTTACAGTGAAAAGGAGTCTGCAGGTTTAAAGAGTGTTAGCGTTCCTCCTTAATCCCCTGCGACACACTCTTATGTTTGTCAGCCTCAAACTGCCTGTGGTTGAAAGTAAAGTGTCCTTGGTGGTGTGGTGCAGATAAATTAGGAAGGAGACAAGATGGAAAAGTATAACCAACAATTCTTTTAATTTCCAAGTGAGATCTATATCACATAGAAAAGACAGTTTTCTAATAAACTTTTCTTACATCCAGAACCACATTGCTTGCAGCAGAGGGTGGCGATCCCCTTTAAAAGTCATTGACATAAAAGCCTTCCAGACTTCCTATCTGGGTATCCAGGTGTTGAACTAGACCTGAGGCAAATGCTGGAAACCAATGGACATGAAGACTGCGGGATGCATGAGTTTCTGGATTTTCGGTTTGTGGATGGTTTTTCAGTTGATTTTGTGGCAGAAAATTAAATGCTATTCATTCATGACTGATGCAAGAAACCAAGTGATTTTTTTTACTCCATCCAGTGGCCATTTAGGTTACATCAAATCCAAACGTGTTCTTTGTTATAAAAAATAAATATAATTATTTGTATCTTCAATTTTTCCACAAAATTTTTAATGCTTAGATACAACAATTTTCATTTTTTTTTTTTTTTTAGAAAAGGTCAATGGGCCACATAATGTTATAGGAAAATTGTGCATCACTACATTACAAAAAAAATTCCAAAAAATATATAGTTCACATATTTTTATCTACATAGAATTGCTATTGCTTTTTAAATAAAAATGTATACACTACTCACAAAAGTTAGGAATATTTGTCTTTTGGTTGAAATTTGAGGATGAACATAAAATGTCTTAAACATTTTTTTTTAAATGCACTAAATCAGACCATCTCTTAACAAGTCTAACTGTTCAATGCTTCAGTACTTTTTGCAGGTGTTTGATCCCTAAATCGCCCAATAAATTTAGGGGATCCATTTGAATTGGGATTTAAACAGTTCTCCTCATCATGCTGTTCATATTTTGACATCATAAGACCAAGACAACACCTTACAATTGGTCAACAGCTTTGAGAGGCTTCAAACAGGAAGGTCTCAGATGGACGTGGCCACTGAGCTTAGAGTGTCATCAGCAGGTTGCAACAGAAATACAGAGACGCTGAAAGAGTCACAGAAGGGCAAAGAAGTCGGCGTCCTTTGGCTACATCACACACTGATGAACCGTTTCACTGTAAATAATGCCCTGCAGAACCGAATGATGAATGCCACACAACTCCGGGCATGTTTTAAAGGGAGGTGAAGGCACTCAAGTGCCCACTCAGACCACTTTTAGCCATTTAAATCAGTGTTATATTTATAAAGTGCTGTCATATTCCACAGCACTTTACAGAGATTTTTATTATTCACATTGGTCCCTGGGGCTCACATTCTTAATTCCAGATTAACAGATCTCTATGGTTTTTGAAGTGTGGGAGAAGCAATGCAAACATGGAAAAACATTTAAACTTCTTTCAGATGTTGTCCATGGTGGAAACTAAAACCAGGACCCCAGTACTACAAGGCAACAGTGCCAGCCACTGTGCCACAATGTGGAGAGAGTCTACTGTATGTTAGGTGCCGCAGTTACTGAGGCAGACATCCATCACCCAGCAAGTATCTTGCCTATAATTCTAATTAATGAAACTGTGACTCCCAGGATGCACACTCAATTTCAGTTGAGACAGGAGAGTATGCCTGGACAACCCCTTTAATAGGTACCTAGGGAAATGTTTACAGCTCTGCTGGCGGGGGGTGCTGTGGGAACTTTATTTTATAATACAGTTTTTCTGATCAATATAGGATTTATAAGGCAGTTCGGTCAACCAGTGGGGCATATGGGTAAGCATAATTTTACTATATAGATCTGTCACGTGCAGCAAAACATTGGTGGTTACTTCCGACCTTGTACTGTGGAACATGTGTCTTTCATGATGTCCTTACTCTTAAGGGAGTGGTTTAATATGGCATTACCTTGAGATAGAGCATCATTATTGGTTAAGGGAGGATCATATTGTGACACATTGAATCACCTTGAGAGATGACTGCTGAAATCGCAATTTGATTGAATCATGTGTCTAGTTAGGGCCAGAAATATTTGGACAGTGACACAAGTTTTGTTATTTTAGCTGTTTTCAAAAACATGTTCAGAACTAGAATTTTATATATATATAATATGGGCTGAAAGTGCACACTCCCAGCTGCCATATGAGAGTTTCCACATCCAAATTGGAGAAAGGGTTTCGGAATCATAGCTATGTAATGCATTGCCTCCTCTTTTTTAAGGACCAAAAGTATTGGACAATTTGGGCTCTAAGGGCTGCAATTAACTCTGAAGGCGTCTCCCTCGTTAACCTTGTAAAACAATGAAGTAGTTTAAAAGGTCTGGGTTGATTCCAGGTGTGTGGTTTTGCATTTGGAAGCTGTTGCTGTGACCAGACAACATGCGGTCAAAGAACTCATCAATTGATGTGAAGCAGACCATCCTGAGGCTAAAAAAAGAACAAATCCACAAGGAAGCAGACATTTGGGTAGCAAAACCATGGGGTACATCTGAAAAAAAAGAATTGACTGGTGAGTTTGGGGAAACTCCAAAAGGGCCGGGGCACCACGGATACAACAGTTGGTACGCCGCATACTTTTTTTGGTGAAGAAAACCCGTTACAACTCAACTAATCCAGAACACTCTCAGGAAGGGGGTGTATCGTCTCTAAGTAAACTTAAAGAGAAGACTCCAGAAAAAAATACAAAGGGGTTTCACATCTAGAGCAAACCATTCATCAATGCCAAAAATAGACAGGCCCAAATTAAATTTTCCCAACAAAAACCTCAAAAGACACTCAGTTCTGGAAAAATATTTTATGGGCGATGAGACAAAAAATCAAACCCGTACCGAATGATGGGAAGAAAAAAATTTTTGGGAAAAAAAGGGAACGGGACAGATCCAAGGCACACCACATCCTCATAAAACATGGGGGAGGCAACGTGATGGCATGGGGATCATGGCTTTAAAAACACTGGGGGCACTTGTGTTTATTGATACAAACACAGACAAAATAGCCCCATAATTCCCGAAATGTACCGGGGTAAAACTTCAGCCCAATTCACCAAATGCGCAAAGTTGATCGACGGTGCTTCATAGTACGAGGACAATGACCCCCAAGCATACAGGGAAAGCAGCCCGGATTCATGATCCAAAAAGTGGAACATTCTGCAATGGCCAAGTCAATCACCAGATTCAACCCAATTGACTGCATTTCACTTGCTCAAATCCAGACTTTAAAACGGAAAGACCACAAACAAGCAAACCTTAAGGGTGCGGCTGTAAAAGGGCCGGGAAAGCATTAAAAAGGGGGAAACCGGCTTTTGGGATGCCATTGGGGTTTAAACTTAAAGCATGATTGCCTCCAAAGGGTTTGCCACAAAATATTGAAACTAAAAAAATTTTGGGGTTGGGTTTTGTTTTTTTGTCCAATTTCTTTTTAGCTCCAAAATGGGATGTTTGTAAAAAATGTGACAACCTACATTTTCGACAGATATTTTTTTTTTAAAAAACCTCAAATTAAACGTTCAATCGCCTTGAATTCGTTGTAGAGGGTTTTATTTTAAAATCCAAAAGTGGTGGCATGCAACCCCAACCCAAAACTTGTTCACTGTCCAAAAATTTCTGGCCCTAATTTAATCTGTCACGGCACAAAACATTGTGGTTACTTCCACCTTGTACTGGGGAACATGGTCTTTCATATTCCTTACTCTTAAGGGAGTTTTTTTAAATGGCATTACCTTGAGATAGAGCATCTTATTTTTTAAAGGGAGGATCATTTGTGACACATTGAATCACCTTGAGAGAATGCTAAATCGCAATTTGATTGAATCATTTCGTATGAGGTAAAAGGGGAAGGTTTTTAATAACCTCCTGTTAACCTCTCAGCCATATCGATCAGCCTCTAACCCCTGATGATGTTGTGTAGTGGCAAAACGTGTTGGGGAGGCATTGTAGTTAGGTTTTAGGAGTGATGCCAAACATTCTGGTGTTTGGCATTGATGTGTCTGCAGCCAATAGTGCCTTTGTACAACTGTACAAGAAGATGGTAAGGCTAATTTATCTATCATGTGAATACCTTCTTATACACATCACATAGTGTCATAAGTAGAGGAAGGAATCTTTATTAGCTTCTTTGAGAGGCAGTATTTTTGGTAGCCATAATTAACCTCTATTAAAGAAGGGAATTGAATAAAGAGGAACTCCTTCAACTGATACGGTATTTGTGAGAGAATTGTTACTCTTGGCTCTAGTCAAAATCTCTATTAAAGATGTAACTAAAATCATATGATTGAATTGACACCATTGGGCATATTAGTTATTAGAGTTTTAACCCCTTCACACAGTTGGACATGCCGGTACATACCTGTACCAGACACTAACAGCAGGGAATGGAGCTGGCTCTAATCCCTGCTGCTAACACTTTAGACACTGCAGCAATCACAGCGAGGGACTTTAAAAAAATGGGAATTACCTGAGACATAATTATGGGGTGTTGATCGGGTTTGGGATGTTGCCAAACCCATGCAGGGCCCCCTAGTTTTAATGTTAATACACGTATTACACCCTGCCCCAGATAGGGTTTAATAGTCTATAAATGAAAAGTCTATAAATGGCAGTACAATGGTACTGCCGTATATAGGGCAAGCAATTGCGTCCCCTAAAGGTCAAGCACCCTAGATGGACTCATTGGTAAAATAAGAAAAATAGTGTTTCAGACAATAAAAAAATAGAAATTCACCCCCTTTTTGCAATCTTACAAATAAGAAAATAAAAAAGGTTATAGATATTATGTCACTGCATTTATAAAATTCTGATCTATTAAAATATAAAATCTATTTTTGCATAAGCTGAACACTGTAGAAAAAAAATCCAAACACCAACATTGTGGTTTGTTTGGTCATTTCACGTTCTCCAAAAATTGGAATAAACAGTGATCAAAAATTTATCCAAATGAACCGCATGTTACACTGTGCACCGTGGTTCCCTTTCCAACTGCCCCCATCCTTCTCCCTTGATCTTGCGGAGAGATGGGTAATTTCAAAAAACAATTCGCGCCCTTTTGGCAATTTTTTCCCGAAAAAATTTTTTCGGACCGAAATACTTTGGAAAAGAATTGCTTTTAAAAAACAGTTTTTTCCGGGCCAAAAACCCTGTAGGGTGCTGTAAACTTTGTTCCTCCTTAAAATACAGAGAGAGCTTTTTTTGGTTTTCATACAATGTTTTTTTTTTAGTAAGACCGCATAGACTGCCGCCCTTTTAGAATCCTTTCCTATAAAATTCCCATGGTCTTTTAAGAGGGCAAAATGAAAAAAAAACTAAAGGGGAATGTACCTGTAATTCATGGCAGCGCCGCTAGAAAAAACAAGCTGAGGCTCGATCCTACCATAGCGTCAAAGAACAAATATAGGTTTTGCTGGAGCCCCCCACAGATACACACATAAAGGAACGTCACACAGAGCCCCCTGCACCAAGCATCCGGGGTTGCATCTCCCGGGCCTGTTTGACCACCACTAGGTCAACACTTTCTCCCGAGACATTGAAAACCTAGCCAAGTCGGGGGGTTTGTCCACAAAAACCCCCTTGTTGGCTGGCCCGGGGGCAGGTGAGGGGCTCTCACCTTCCTCAACCCACCTCTGCCCGTTCGCTTCCCACCCCCATAGAACTCTAGTGCTGTGGCCTTGCGCCACTATACAATGAGGACCAACTATTTGAGGACGGGGGCGCAAAGAGGGGGGAAAACACCCCGGCTTCTTGCAAAAGAGGGAAAATATGGATGAGGAGTTGCAATGGGGGGGTTATGTTGCAGCGGTTAGGCTTGTACAGTGACCCCTTTGGGGAAGGGCGGGGGTGACAGGAAACACTAATCGATGTAGCCGTTTGCACATGGAGCCGGAGAAGCAGGAAAGGGGACAAGTTATTCTGGTGCCCTAGTTAAAAAACCATAAATGCCCCCCAAAGGGAAAAATTCGCCCCCAATCCATCCCTTTCCTTGTGCCCCCTTTTCTCCCGGGGATGAAGGGGGCCCCTCGCGGCGCCTACCCTCGCTACCCATTTTCCCGGGGCCCGGAACTTTACCTTTATCAAAACTTAATTTTTAGGGAGGGGAGGAGAAAGGGAGGCTTTGGACAAGAAAATTTGGGGATTTTGGACAGAGAGGTTAATGTCTGGGCCCGGGAGATGTAAAGTTGGGTGCATCAGCATATGGGGGTTTTTTGAAAGCATTGATGCTACCTCCCGACCAAAAGGTACAAGGTTCATCTTATCATAGTAGAAGAGACAGCAGCTTGTGTCTCAGGAGTGGCGCACCCCTAAGGGGGTAGTGGTGGCCGGAGTCAGCAGGGTGGAGCATGCGGGTTGGGGAGCCAAACGACATACTTAGACCACCCCTTTGCGGGTCCCAAAAATAGGGGCACGGGGGCTCACGGGTCGCGGCGGGTAACGTCATCAGTGCAGCGCTTTGGTGTAAAACACCTACCGGGGGTGCCTTTTTTTAACAAGACAGAGAGGAGGGTTAAATAAATATGTAAATTTGGGGGGGGCAGAGTGCCCCCCGGCACCCGGGGCCAGAGCTTTCCCCGAGACGATTGCCAAAGACAGCAGAAAGCGTTAGCCATCCCAAGCGCAGAGTGCCATTCCCTGTCCAACGGGGTAGCAGTCCCTCCCTTTTCAAGTGGTGGACTCTGCGCCATTCAAAAAAGGCCAGGAAATTTTCATTCCTTCAGCCATTGTAACGACAGGGTAGTGGCCCCACGGGACCCCGCAAGGGGTGGCAGGGGCCACGCCGGGGAAGGGGGTCTAATGGCCCCGGTTTTTCCCCAAAGGGGCCCAGGCGGGCATGATGGTTTTCTGCGGGGGATCCTACAGGTCCTACCCCTGGCGCACTAGCTTGGGGGGAGCTGAGGCGCAGCAGGTACCGAACGTAAGACTAAACTCGTATCAAAGGTCAGGCCAAGTCAGGGCAGGCGGCGGAGATTCGACGGAAAACTACAAAAAGGTGGGGGTCACGGCAGACAGAAATTGATGAACAAAAAATATATTAACGGGGGGAAATTATTGAATAGGGGGAAATTGTTTGAACAGGAATAAAATATTAAAGGGGGAAATTTTTAAAACGGGGGGAAAATTGTTAACGGGAAAAATATTTTAAACGGGGGAAATTATTGAACGGGGGGAAAATTGATGAACAGTAAAGGGGGGGGCCCCCCTTTTTCACCGTTAACGGGGGAGAGCCCCCCTTTTTCCCCGTTAACGGGGGAGTGCCTCCCCTTTTTCCCCCGGGTTAAACGGGGAGGGCCTACCCTTTTCTTCCACCGTTAACAGGGAGGTCCCCCCTTTTTTTCCCCCCCGTTAACGGGGGAAGGGCCTTTTTTTTTCCACCGTTAGGGGAGGGCCCCCCCTTTTTCATACAAACCCAGTTTTTGCAGCTTTTTTTTGCTTTTTTTTTGTTTGCCCTTTCCGTTTTGTACGAATTCAACCAAAGGGCACAAAATGCAAAAAAAAGCACCTAAAAATTTCCCCTGTAGTTTTTGGGCTCCTTCAGTTCAATTCCATGCGCATTTTGAACAAAAAATTTGGGGGTAATGCAGAAATGGAATTTAAACCACCCGTTTTATTTCATGAGTGTTTTATTCATGTGTCCCCCCCAACGGTCTTGGTTGAGAGGCTTTCCCCCACGCCAAAAAAACCTCCCCCCCACTCTCCCCTCAATATTTTTAAGAAACAGGGGGGGTCCTGCCCCCCCTCTTCATTGCAAGTACGCTGATGCCCAAATTGTTTGTCCTCGCTGTATAGGGCGCTGAGCCCGAGCAAAGTAGATTCTGGCTGAGGGAACTGGATGGGACAGTGGCGGTTTTGAGGGCAGGTGAGGGCCTCAGACCCGCTCCCGGGTCTTTCCAACTAAGGGTTGTGTTGACTTCCCCCCCTCTTGGTTGGGGTTTTTCAGTGTCACTGGGGGAAGTGGAGACCTAGTAACCCAAACAAAACCATTTGGTTGCTGAAAAACCACGGTCGCTAGATATAGCGGCATTTTTGGGCCCACCGAGTGACCCCTGCGCGACGTTCCCCCTTTCGTGCTGTGACCTGTACCTGCTCCAGGAATGTTTTTGTCAGCCACCTCTCTATTTACATACGTTTGTTTAAAAGTACAGACTCTGTTTAATGAAATATCTTATATGATAAATACACACCCCGTTTTTGACTCCAAATGAACCCCCCAACAAACTTGGTAGCCTTAATTAAATTGCGCTCCACAAAGCCCGGAAAAAATTACTTTTTATTTTCCGTTTAAAAACACGGTATTTTTCTGAAATAAAAGCACAAACAGGCTTTTAATTCGTTGAATTTTGTACACCAAAAAAATTTTTTGCCGTTAAAAACAACATTTTTTTTACGAATACAACTGCAGAAAAATATTAAATTTCCCTTTGGGTGTAAAATTGCGCAAAAGAAAAGTGCTGCCAACAATTACCCTTTGAGCGTGTTAAACGACATGTATTTTCAGGACACAAACTAAAAATTTTTTAACTTTGGGTATGAATTATTTACAGCCAAAAATTTTTCTTTGCATGAAAAATAACGTTTCTTTACTGATCAACTGCAGAAAAATACTCAGTTAACCATTGGATGTAAATTGCGCAAAAAAATTGCGCCAAAAATTAAGCTTTATAGGTTTAAAACGGGGTGTATTTTTCGGAACACAACAACACAAAACAAAAAAAAACTCATAATTAACCTTTGGGTATAATTACTATAGGAAACTTCTTCTTTGGGGTTGAAAAACACCTTTCTTTAGTGACCCAACAGCAAAAACAATCAAAAAAACCCCTGGTCCAAATTTCGCAAAAAAAATGAGCAACCCAAAAACAAATGGTATTTGGATTGAAAAAAAATGTTTTTTTTAATGAATACAACAGCAACAGGGTTAGATAACCCGGATATTCAATGTGCTCAAAATGACGATAGCATTAAAAATTTATGCACTAATTGGGGCCAACTGGGCTTCAATTCCAATACCCCACAAAAAACAAAATTAGAAGGGTAAGGAAGCAGTCCTGAGACAACTGTGGCACCCCCCCCCCAAAAAAGCTGACAAAAGTTAGTTCTTTAGTATGAATTTCATAGCAGCAGCGCAGCACTTCCCTAACAGCACAGGAAAGCATGTGAACTGCCGGTCGCCCCGGACTTTTAAAAGTGTGGGGCGTAAAAAGATCCCCTGGTTCTGATGGCTTCATCTCTGCACAGTCTTTAGGACCCTTTTTTTCCCCCCAGCTTCTTTGCCCCCGTAACGCAGTCTTGCAGCCATTTTTCAAATTAAAAACACGCCGTTCCCGGGAAAAACACCCCAAAAATTCGACTTGTTCAGAATCGAAGTTTTTGAAATTTTAAAAGAATTCCCCCTTTGTTAAAATCAATTCGCCCATCTCTACTTGCTGGCACTACAACCTCCCATGTCCTGCTTTGGGGGCGGGGCCCAGCTATTAGATTTTATGGCCAGCGATCTTTTTTTGCTCCAAGGGTTTCCCCCACCTGGAAATTAAGGAAATTTTTCCTTGCTCTGGCCAGATTCTGGGGTTTTCTTGATCCACCTGGCTTTCCCCCCCTTGTGTTCTGTTACTACTGTCTTGCTCCCCTGCGATTCCTGCTTTTGACTATTGCCACTCTTTCCCGCCCCGAGGATCCCCCAAAGCAATTGACACCACATGTATCCCAAAATGGTAAAAATAAAAACAATAAAAATTACAGATCAGCCCACAAAAAATAAGCTATGGTTCAAGTTCATAGGTGTATAAAAATAAAGGTTTTCAGAAAAAAAAATAGAAAAGTAGTTTTTTTAGAGAACTGAAACCTCTACTAATGTTGCATCAATAAATTTGATAACACCCACAAAAATGGCACAATTGTGTGTTTTTTCATGGTCCACCGCACATAGAATTTTTGGGGGGGTTTCCCAGTAAATTATATATTAGGTAATATCACCATTAAAAAGTACATCTTTCCCTGTAAAAAAACAAGCCTGCATATGCCTATGTAGATGGAAAAATTAAAAAGTTATGGCTCTTGGAAAGTAAGGAGAAAAAAAAGACAAAAATGAAAAATTAGCTGCAGCCTGAAGGAGTTAATAGCTAGTCCTATTTACCATGATCGGTAAAGTTTACTCAGCAATGACAGATGTTTTCAAAAAAAAAAAGGAAGCTCGAAATCGTGCTGTAAAATGCTGAAAAACCCGCCTGTTTTGACTTCCAGAAATTTTTGTGAGTTGTGCCATTTACAAAATCTCATGATTTTTTGCATTAAAAATAAATATTTAAATTTATCTGACATCATGGATTTGAAAATGTGTTAAAGTACAATGCCATCTCTTGCATGCTATATAGCGACTTAACATTGTATTATAATAGGTGTGTTTAAGGCTTTCAAAAGGGTGAAGTGCAAATTTTTTCAAAAAAATTTATTGTTGAGTAATGGAAACAAAACTAGGAAAATAGGGGGATAGGGATTAAGAACACCTCAGCAAAGTAACCACTTTTGCTATCAGTGAGCACCAGACATCTGTTTCTGTAACTGTTTATGTGTTTCTAGAACTTTTGGTTAATAACAAAGACAATCCTATTTAAAACCCCGGGCATAAGAAAATTTACTTCCTCCCCCGGCTTTTAAAAAATTCTCATTTTACAGTCTCAGATGCAGCTCAGCAATTTATTACAGTTTGTATAAAGTGTTAAAATGAACATGATAAAGTGACAAAACAGTAATTATGTGTACGGCCTCAGCACCCGGGATTCAATTAATCATTTGTCTGTACTGCCTTGATTAAAGATTTAGTTATCTCAATAATACTTCCCATTCACAGAAACAATCATCTGTATTTTTCAGTCTGGTGATAACAGTTTCACCTAAAGTTTTCTTTTCTCTTTTTTTTAAATGTATTTTTTAGTCTGTCAGTTCTACCCTATGATATGTCCTGTTAAATTGGATCTGTAAGCCCTTCATAAAGTTTAATAAATCTTCAGCATTTCACCCCAAGGAAATTATATTAAAAACCTTCAAATGTGAAGCTGGGCCCGCAGACACACAGCGCTGGGAATTATATCACCATAATCAGGTTGTAATGAAAGCCTCTGTCGCTGTTCGCTCCCAATCATAATCTGCCTGTCTTTATGAAAAAGAGGGGGGTTTGTCTGGGTTCATCTGCAAGCTTTAATTGGAAGTGTTTCATTTTTTTTTCTGGCCCCTGGGATAATAACTCAGCCCCATGTTTAAACACAGGCCCTTGCCGCAGATATTTTTTCATTTAGTAAAGCATGCATGTTTAAATGATTTAGCAAATCATCATGAATGCCAAGCTTGGGTGATTGGCAGCTCATTGCTAGTGCACCATTTGCATGACATTTGTTCTTCAGCTAAGAAAGCTGCAGCAGGTAAATAAGCAGGGCCTGTACTGACTCCCTTTGAGTCCTTTCCTGTTTATTTTCTCATAATCAAATGACATTTATCGAGAGGCAAATGCAGCTGCAAATATATGGAAAAACATGCAATCAGGCTAAACATGATGACTATATTCAGGTGATATTTTGATCAGAGAAAGAACAATTTTTATGTCGTCTTTTTTCCAGAAAGTAACTTATAAAATGAAGAAAAACAAAAATCCTTTTCCTAATGTGTTATTAATATAAATATTATTACATGAACCCTTTTTTTATGAAGTTTGTGGAAAAAAAAAATTAAAATTTTAATATGGGGTTACAGCTATTTTATACTTGTTACCCATTCCAGGATAGCGACTAAAGAAATGTGTCCAATTAACGGCAGAGTTTATACATGTGTGTATATATATTAGCTAAATGTTAGTGACTAGTGCCAGGCAGCTACTGACAAGCAAATAAAATCAGAGAATGTTTTAAAAAAGAAAATATAGTCTCTTGCCAAAAATATACAGTAGTTGTCCTAGGTACTGAGTTGATCTGCTGGACCACTGCAAGTGGTGGTATAAGCCACTTCAGGTAGCATCCCAGTTTTCCCCAGACTGCAAGGTCGATATCCCTGACACAACTTACTTACAGCGGCAGCCGGGGCACATTTTGGACACTGAATCAACAGTCAAGAGCGGGGTGGGGACAGGGAAAGGGAAGGTCGGGCGGGCCCAGGGGGGGAAACTTTAAGTCGAGGGGAAAGGGCAGAAGTCAGGTACATAAATTTTAACGGAATTTAAACCCCAGGTGTAAGGCTTAAAATGGTGCTAAAAGGGAATTCCATGTTATATTTATTTCACTGTTTTTTCCACTGTTTTGCTTTACACTGAAGGGGCCATTTCCAGCTCACACTATTTTTACGAAAAGACTGTTTTCTGTTGTTTGCTTAAATTCCCAGGCAAGATTTTGTTTTTTGGGGATTTTAACAGGAAAAGTTGCTTTTTAAATTAAATATAACCATAAAATTATAAAATAATATATATATTATAAAATAATATTTATAAATATATTATTTTTAAAATTATATACTTTATGTATTTATATATTTATTTTTGGATATATAAAAAAAAAAAAAAAATTATAATTATATATCTATTATATTTTTCAATTATAATTATTATATATTGTTATTTTATATATTTATTTTTAAATATTTAATAAATATATATTATATATATATATATATTTATATTTTTATTTTTAATATTTTTTCTGGTTGCTTAAGTTCGAGCCCATATGGGGTCAAACTGTTATCTACCATAAAGGGATTTTTACTGTCACATCACAGTAATGTTTAGTGTGGACTTGATGAACCTTTTTTCTTTTTTTAACTTTAACAACTATGTAACTTTGTAGCTGTCCATATTCCTGATTATAACAAATGGACAAATGGATAGATGGCTGCCATGTGTAATACCTAGAGATGGGTGAATTGATTCTAACGAAGTGGAATCGTTTTAGAATTTTCAGGAACTTCGGTTCTGTAACGATAGTCGAAGTTGGGGTTACTTGCAGTGGTGAACGAAATGTGCTTTTTAATTGATAAAATGGCTGCGAGCACATTGGCGTTACATGGGCAAAGAACATGGGAGGAAGAAGGGCATAGCCTACATGACATGTGAGAGATGAAGCCAAATCAGAGACCGGCTGGATTCTGTGACGTCACCGCACTATATAAGTCGGGTCGCGACGAGGGAGCTATACCGCTCTCACTGTACTGATTAGGGAAGGTGCTGCACGGCTGCTTATGATATCTCTTACTAAAGAAAACTCATTTTTATACAGCGATTTTTGGGGTGGTGTCACAGTTGTCTCAGAGGCTTCTTTCTAACGTTCTAATTTCTGATTTTGTGGGGTATTGGATCTGAAGTCCAGTGTGGTGCGTCCACATGCAGCTTGATTATACATTTTAATGTATCTGCTCACAGCACATTTTATATCCAAGGTTATCTAAGCCTATGTTCCTGTTGTATCATTTTAAGAAACGCGTTTTTACAATCCAAATACCACTTCATTTTTGGGTATGGCTCAATTCTTTGTGCAATTTACCATCCAGGGGTTAATTAAGCGTTGTTCTGCTGTTGTGGTAACCCTAAAAGAAACCGTCTTTTTCCCGCCAAAAAGACATTTTGTCCTGTAGCTAATTTTTAACCGAAGTTTTATTACAAGTTTTTCTCTTTTTGTTGCACGTAAAATACACGCCATTATAATCACTACAAAGCTGGTAGTTTTGGGTTTGCTCAAATTCTTTTGCGCATTTACATCCAGGGGATAATTAAGCATTGTTCTGCTCTTGTGGTCACTAAAAGAAACCGTCTTTTTCACCGCCAAAAAGCCATTTTTCCTGTAGCATAATTCATAACCGAAGGTTAATTAAGCTTGTATGTGCTCTTACATTTGTTAAAATACACAGTGTTTTTTAACGACCTCATACAAGTAATTTTTCGCTGGCCATTGTCGGAGGCAATTTATTCCTAGGGTTACTGCTTTGTACTGGGTTCATTGGAGTCAAATACGGGTTGTGTATTTATTATACAGATATCTTCATCAAACAATGTCTGTAATTTTGAACAAACAGTATGGACTTATGGATCAGATTAAAGAGAGAGATCTTCCATGTTCCAACCAAAAGTGTGCCTGCTCGACAGGAAAATCGTAAAAAATGAGTCCAACGAGGCTTGTGGTGGACGCAAAACACTCACGCAAATTGCAGAGCGGAAATTCGGAGGAGGAAAAGGAATGCCTAGAAAATTCTTAATATTCTGAATCTGTCTAACCAGGTCTTACACTAAGTGAACATGACAGATGGTCCTTAAATTGGGGACTCAACTTTGTCTAGATCAGATCAGTAGACACATTTGGCATCTTAAAAAGACGTAAATCGAATTTGTACGGGATTAACAATAAAAGACATTTTTACAATGATGATGAAAAAGAGAATTAAAGAAACTGCACAATACCAACATCTACTGCTTTTCAGGATTTTGACTTTTGTGAAACAAATGGCAATACTAATTGATGATTAAATCCATTGATATAGTTTGGTAGCAGAAGCAAATGAGTTCAGAGTCAGGAATCCACATTCTTTCCAGTGATGCAAGAGCCAACTGCATGGAAAACTTTCTCAAAAAACTAGTAGAAACAGGATTTAAACAAATAGATGTAGAACAAATAGGAATTCAAAATCTACTAGAAAACAAAAAACAAGCATTGATTGAGCTTGCATAATATGCAGTAAGTGGTAGTAACAAATGGTCTCCGACTAGGGCGGGAACAGTGATAGTAATGATCCTGGACGGATTCTGTACAACCAATAAAGAATTATGTTGTAGATGGACCAACATATTAAAAAATTATCCATGGAACCTACCACCTCTTTTCGATCAAAATTAAAAATACATTCATAGAGAAGGTAGAGATGCATGTCCTAACGAAAAGGATCAGATACATTGTCGGTTCGGATCCATGTTCCCCTTCTCTGGTAGGGCTCCCAAAAATTCACAAACAGGTGGTTCCGTCCATGCGGACCTATAGTCTTGGGATGATACTCCCTATGTGAACAACTTTGACCAGTGGTTGGATGTTTATCTGCAGCCACTGGTAATAAGAGGTACCAGGCTTTCTTAGGGATTCTAAGTCTGTACTAAAAAAATCTCTCACATAAGACATGGAGCCCAAAATTTTTGTATGGTTGGATTGAGGGACCTTTCAGCTTGGTCTACTAGGGGTATTCTTTACCCATTGCGTTACGTGCGTGGATTACCATTGGGATAACCATAGTAATTATACTTCCGAGGTTAAATATTATATCAAGTGGTGACTTGTTCTGATGCAGCATAATTTCTTTCTTGTTTGATGGGCAATTCTATTTACAACAACAAGGTGTTTCGATGGGTGCTAAGGTTTTCCACCGTCATTGGCTAATTGTTAGTTATCATGGTGGGGAGGCCAATTATATATTATGTTCTTGTACATTTTTGTGGCGATGTGGAGTGGTACGGCAGTTACATAGATGACTGCTGCTTATTTGGCGTGGGTTCTGTGTCTGCCGTGCCACTCTACATCGACTCACATTAACAATTAATCATTTCAATCTGTTTTTTAATTCAAATGGAAACACGAAGTATTGCGTATTTGGATTTACTTTCTGACAGGCAAATTCAGGTTCCTATTTCTACTCAAACCTATAGAAAACCACTATCGTCAATACCATACCTGCAATTATTTATAATTAGCAATCACCATAAACATACTAAACTGTCCATCCTTAGGAGAGCTCATCAGGGCCAAGAGGAATTGTACTGACTTCCAGGAATATCAAAAGAAGCCATCGAATTTTGTTCATGTCTGTCACTGTGGGTTATCCAAAATTGGGTACTTAATGGTGCCCTATGAAAGTTGATCATATATACGGGATAAGTTATTAAAAACTAAAGTAAAATTACTGATAATCGTTATATCCTACAGTTGTCTTAGAGTCATAATGCCAAATTCAGCATATAAGGAAAATATTATGAGCCTTTGCCAGTTTCAGGCAAGATCCTGTTGGCAAATATTCTTGGAGGATGGCTGTCGTGTAGTTTCCAACAAATTAAAAAAATAGGGAGTTTAATCCTCACCAAATCTCGTGACTGTAAATTTGTACAACTATGTGGCTACGTGATTGGGGTCTTCTTCAAGTGTGGGGGTCACCATGCAAACTTGTGCAGTTGTGACTCAACACGCACGTTTTCGTTGGAAGGCAAAGATTTTACAATTAAGAATATTTCAACTGCAATACCATGGCAGTGATTTATTTAATTCAGTAGCTCATGCAATTTATTATACATAGGATGTACGTTACGAAAATTAGAAATCGTATATTGGAAACACTAATGGGATTAAAAAAATCAAGGGGTCGCACTTTGTCTTGGAGCTCACGACATTTGTAGAATTCACGACTCTCAGTACCATATTACAAAGCTAGTTCGGTATAGAGAAAGCTGTCTTAGGTAGTAGAAAAAGGGGGAAAGGAAGGTAATCTGGAAGCTAAAATTAGGAAATCGGGAAGCTTTTGGATACATACATATACCATTTATCCATTAGGTCTGAATATCCGCAATGAAACACTGTTGCATTATTAGGAAGGCCTTATCTAAAACAAATTCATTTGGTTATAGTTCATTATAAATAATGTTGGTAATATGTTTTTAACTGTGATTTATTTATCTATCTATGTTTTTACAAAAGTGTTGTTTTTTATTCGTTTGTTCTCCGGTGTAATGCGGGCAGTACTTGGGTTTTCTGACGTCGGTGTTGTATCTTCCTATTGGGTATGCTGGCGTTGTGTCTTTGTGTGCGGCCGCATCGTCCTGCCTCCCGCCTTGTTTGGGTGGGTTACGCTGGGGCAGCCCAGGACACGTGTTTGGCGTCCCGGAAGCTTTGGGCGCCCGGGATACCCGGAAGCCATGGTGGATTGTCCGGGTGTGCACGGTGAGTAGTGTTTGTCAGGTATTAAGATGATGGTGTACAGATACATGCTAGAAAAGGGCTCTGTACCCCCGAAAAGGTCAGCGTGTAAAACCCACCCTTTTTGGTTTCTGCCCTGTTCTTTTAACGGATTTTAAAATAAAGGCATTTGATTTTTTTTTTGGAGCTGCTGGAAAATCGTTTACATTTTAGAACAAACGTTGTCGCAGGAGGTGGCGGCTCTTACTGCGGGGGTGGCGGGCACAAAATTCTGGAGCAGGCCCAGGTCGAGACAGCAAGGGGGACGTGCAGAGGGGTCACTCGGTGACCCCACAACGCGCTGTCATCTAGGGCCCGTGTGCGGGACAAAAAACCCAGGGTTCTTGATTGGTTGACTAGGTCTTTTCCCTTTCCAGTGACATCTGAAACCCACCCAAGAGTCTTTGGGGAAACGTCAGCGGCCCCCTTTCCCTAACCCGCCTTTTGTCCCACCCGGTTTCCCCTTTCCCCGAGTCTACTTGTGGTCTGGGCTCGGGCCCCCACTTATGCGGGATGAACAATTTGAGGGGGGCAGTCAGCAGTATTGGGCAGCGAAAAAATGGGGCCAATCCCCTGCTTCTTGAGAGGCCGGCCCAAAGTATGGGGGAGGTGGCAAGGGAGGTCATGTTGTGAGGGGTAGCCTTTTGGGAACCCAAAATCGGTGATGAGGCGCGTGGATGAAACACAAATAGATAGAGTAGCCGGGGCCCACTTGGGGGCGGGGTGAGGCAAAGGGCTTATTATCGTCAGGAGGAAGAGGGCGTCGGGTTGCGGTCAGGCGCGCGCGCCGCAAGTGGGTGTAGGCGTAGTCAACAGGATGCAGCAGTGTGGGTCGGGAGCAAGCGGCTGGGGGAAAAAACCCGCTTCTCAGGGCCAAGAAAATAGCGGCACGGGGGGTCAGGAGGCAAGGGGGGCGGTATTTGTCCCAGTGCGGGCTTGGCGGTAAAATCAGATACCCGAGGAGCCGAAAAATGGGTATTGTAGAAAACTGTGGGAGAAAAAGAAAAGGGGGCGCGAGTAACATTGGCCCCGGCCCTGCGAAAACCATGCAGCGTCACCATCCGGTGGCCTGGGGGAGAAAAGTGGCCGATGTGGGGGTCCATCCTGCCACCGCGCAAAGCAAGCGAGCGCCCCGGGGCAAATGCCTTGCAGCCAGTCAAAGGTCCCCCACTTCTGCGAAGGGGGGGTGTTTTTCTTTGCTATCATTCCCGTTCCCGATGCACCTTTCCCTCGTATCATGGCGCCAGCGTCGTTCAGCGAGGGATTGCAAAGAGAAACAGTATGATCCAACCATCCCAAGGTGCGAAGCTGCCGTGCCCTGTCCAAGTTGTTGGTACTGCAGTCCCCCCCTTTCCAAATGGTGGACTCTGTACCCTTTAGAGAATTTGGGGTTGTGCGAAACCCAGATGGAGGTTACAACCGTAAATTTTTTTTCCAAAAAGCAAAACCAGCTTTTAAAATATGTAGAAAAGAAAATGGGCCGTCCCTTTAGCTTTTGGTTTGTTCCAAATGAACGGCAGCGCGGACGTCTAGAGCTGTACTACGGTCAGGGCCGTACATGTCCCTTTCGGCCCCTGGGTGGGGTGATTTTGCCCCGGCCCCCCCAAAATTGGGAAAGGGCGCCCCTTTCTCCTCCATGTTGTCAAACTGCGGTCCTGCACCAAAGTCCCCCTCCCCCTCCTCTCACCCCCATCATCTCTGCCTCCAAAGACGGTCCCATTATACCACTGTGTGGGACAGCGGTGTCAGCAGTTTACACCCGGTTGCCTGGGAACGAAGTCACCAGGGGAGGGAACTGCTCCCCGTAGCGCAAGAAATGATGTGTGGGGTTTTCCCCGCTAAATGCAAATCGGAACAAAAGGGAGGACAAGGGGAGGAACAGGGTTTCCCCGGTACCCCGTGCCCCAAAGGGGGTTTGGCCCTGGCCCCCCTGCATGGCCCCATTTTTTAAATCGGGTTTAAAAAGGGTTTTCCTGAATCCCCAAACCGATTTCAGAAATTCTGAAAATGACCGGGAAAAACTGTCATGCACTTTATCCTTTCTTTAAAAAGGGGCCGGGGAAACCCCCTCCCCCAATTTGCAGGGCAGAACGGCCTTCCCCAACACACTCGATATCGATGTTTCCCCCCGGGGAATTCCAGCCTGCCATTTGGCCGGGACTGTATGAAAAGAAAAAAGGGCCTTTTAAAGTTTTTTTTTTTTGATCCAGCAGACAAAAAGTACCCCCCTTTTTTAAAACTTGATGTCAGCCAGGGGCAGCTCATGCGTGACCCCTCCGTTTGTTGAGGGCCATTCAGGGGACAAACTTTTTGTCATTTCGCCAGGACTAGGGGATGAATAAGGGTCATTCCACTGTTTTCATGTCCGGGAAAACAGATCGGGAAAAATTTCCCGGGGAAAGGGATGGGGACGTGGCGATACATCTCGTGGCCCCCTGACCCGGTGGGACGAAATGGAGGAGGGGGAACAGGAGCAGAAGCATTGTCGGGCCCAAATGAGTGGTTTTTTCTCCCCAGGGACAAGAGAGGAGGACAGGAGCGCTGGGAGGGGTTTAGTTGGAGATGGGGAAGTGAGGCAGAGGGCCCCCCCAAGCCCCCGGGCAGTTTCCCAATGGAATGGGGAGGGAGCCCCTGGGTAGTTCACTTGTGCAGAGGGCCCGCAGCATGCTTATTTCCCCGGGTTAGTGACAGCCCGAATAGTCACATCCCCCAGGGGGAGACTTCGGGCTCCCCCACCCTTTTGGCCCCCCCGGCAAAACCGGCCCAAAAGGGGGGGCCTTTTTTCCCAGCTTTTGAGGGGGAAGCCCATACTCAAATTATAGGGGAAACCCCGTAATCATTTTGGCCGCGGGAAAAATGTGGGGCATCGCCCCCTCCCCCCTGACGGGGTCTGACCGGGGGGCCCCTCGGGCCTCACTTTACTACGCCGCGGTGCTGAGGGAAATTGGGGGGTAGGGGGCATACCGCCCCAAATCATAGTAACCTAACCCTGGAGTCACTGATGAGCATTTCCCTTTCCCACCCCCCAAGTGGGGAGAGGGCGCGTCCCCCGGCAGCAGCACCCAGGCCTTTGGAGCAGTCCTAAACCCAAAAACAGGTTTTGGGCCTACTTGGACGCACTCTCCCCCTCATTAGAAGACCCGGCTGGAAATTACGGGCACCCAAACCTGGAGGTGTGGCCGCAACTTGCCGAGTTTGCAGTGGAAAAGGGCTTTTTTCCACCCGGCCATTAAAGTGGGGCATAAAAGAGGGGGGTGTTTCAGGGCGGCAGGGGCCATCGTTCCCCCAAGGAAAACCCCTTTAGGGAAATGGGGGAAAGACTGACCTTTGTCAAGATGAACCCAGGCGGGGAAAGGCCAGGATTTCCACACTCCCCAAATCCCCTTAGGCGCAGTGGGGGTTCAAACAAACCTGCCTCGGGCCCACAAATTCTGATCCCCGCCCCCCCCGGATCCACACATTGCTGACATTTCTCCATTCTGCCCCCACCATCTTTACCGGGGCGGTTTTGCCACCCCCCCAACATTTGTCTTTGTCCCACATTAGGACCCCATGCCCCTGCTGCTTTTAGCTTTTTCCGTGCCCATCCACACTGTGCATTTTTGCCAGGCCCTACGTCATCCCTTGCTCCTGGGGGCCTGCTGCCATTCCTCCCCCAACGTGCCCATTGTGCCAATGCCTGCCCCCCCCCCAAAGCTGCCCCGGGCCGTGACCCCCCGTTTCCCCCAGTCATTGTGCCACTCTGGGGCTTCCCCTTTTTTTGCCCACCTCCAGAATGCCCATTGTGCCCTCTCTGCCCTCATCGGGTGCTGTGATTTTTTCCTCCCAGTTCCCTCCACACGGGTGTCTTTTGACCACTCCCTTTATTTTTTTTTCCCTTCTGCCCCCGTGACCTCCGCTCTCATTTTATTGTGCCATTCTGGGGTTTCCCTTTCCTTTTTTTCCCACCTCCAGAATGTTATTGTGCCACTCCCTTGGATCTATGCCCCGGGGCTGTTCGGACCTCCCCCACGTGTGATTTTTGCCACTCTGGGGGCCTAATACTGTTTTCCCCGCCTCCAGAATGTCATTGTGCTACTGTCTGACCTCTTTCTCCCGGGCGGGTTGGGGACCTCCAAAAAGGTGTGATTGGACATCTGTGGCCTAAAAATTTTTTGGGGCCCGCCTCCAGAATGTCATTGTGCCACTGCTTGATCTCATACTGTTCCCCGCCGTGACCCCCACACTGTGTAAATTGTCCCCACTTGGGGCCTAAATTTTTTAAGCCGCCTCCAGTTTTTCCCTTTGTGCCCTCCCTTGATCTCATACTGCTGCCCCCGTGACCTCCCCACTGTGTGATTGTCCCACTCTGTGGCCTAATCTTTTTGGGGTCCGCCCCAAAATTTGTCATTGTGCCAACCCCTGATCTCAAAACGTTTTGCCGGACCCCCAACCTGTTGATTGTCCCATTTGGGTGCCTAGAAACTTTTTTGGGGCCCCCTCCAAAGGTCATTGGCCACGGGCCTGATCTCATACGCTGCCCGCCGTGACCCCCCAACACGTGTGTTTTTTCCCCACTCTGGGGGCCTAATACTGTTTTTGGGCCGCCCCAGAAGGGCATTGTGCCATTTCCTAAACCCCTACTGCTCCCGCCATAAACCTAACAAAACGTGTGTTGTCCCACTCTGGGGCCTAAAAAATTTTTAAGCCGCCTCCAAAAAGTCATTTTTCCCACTGCCTGATCCCAAACTGCTGCCCGCCGTAAACCTCCACCCCTTTTGTGATTTTTTGCCACTCTGGGGCCCTAATACTGTTTTCCCGCCTCCAGAATGCCCATTGGGGCCACTGCCTGCTCTTTGCTGCTGCCGTCATGCCCCCCACTGTGTCTTTGCCACTCTGGGGGCTAATTTTTTTTTTGGGGCCGGCCCCCCAGAAGGGTTTTTTGGCCCACTCCCTGACCCATACGGGCTGTCCCCGTGACCCCCTCTCAGTCTTTTGTGCCACTCTGTGGCTTTCCTCGTGTTTTTGCCACCCCCGGGTATCCATTGTGCCACTCCCTGACCTCTGCTGTTTGGGCTGCCGCCTCACCCCCAACACCTGCCCACAAATTTTTGGCCACCGGGAGCTCTCGTTTTGTTTTTTTTCCAGCTTTCCCGCGGGCCATGATTTTATCGGGTCTTTCCCCGTTTAAAGTTTTTTTGGCCCATTTTTCCCCTTTTAAAGTCCCCGGGGAAAAAAATTTTTAAAGTGAACCCGTTTCAAAGGGGAGCGGGGCAGTCATCTGCGTGTCATACTAAAACAAAACCATTGTATGAAGCCCAAAACCCAAGCTCCCTCGGGATATTTAAGAATGACACAATTTCTACAAAACCCCTTTGCGGCTCTTGCACCCGGGAAAAATATTTGTTTTTTTAACGAAATTTTCGTCCCGAATTAATTGGGAAAAAAAACCCAAATTTTGTGGGGAAAAAATTGGGCCCAAGTGACCGGGAATCAAAATTTTTGAGAAATTCGCCCACTCTATCACCATGGTGGGAAAGGATCTTGAAGCCTGAGCAGCAAGAAATGGACCTTTACCTAGAGAATCTTTTGTACACAAAGAGGGGAAAAGGGGGCCCCCTTTTTTTTCCCTCTAGAAAGTAAACAAAAAAAAAATTTGAACAGCAAAGTATTGTAAAAGTCTTTATTTCCTTTTTTATTTTTTCCCAAAAAAATGAGTATAAGCAAAGGGAAAAAAAAACCTAATCGGGTTTCCCACCTGAACAAGGGGACCAATTATTTGGATATAAAAATGCCCATGAAGAGTAGCAGTTTTTTCACCCAAAAATTTTTCCCCCTTTTGTTAGCCAGGGTAATTTTGACCCAAAGGAAAAGCAGATTTAAAATAAAAGGGGCCATAGGGGAAAACTATATTTGTGACCCCGGTTGGACAGATTACTGTCAGGGGCTGTTGAGGACCCATGTGGCATGGGGAACCAATAAAAAAGTTATTGGTATTTGGGACTTAGAGCAATAGCTCAAACATGACCTGGTGGGACTTGGATATTGGCATTGGCTTTCTATTTAAAAAACTTTTGGGGGTTTTTGTTTTTTTGGAATTTTGTTTTCAATTGTGTTCTAATTTTTTTGGACAAAAAAAATTGTGGTTTTAATGAGGGTGAACTGTTTAAAATTTTCCCAAAAAACATCCCCAAACCCATTTCTCCATAACCCATATTTTAAATTTGGGTATTAGATTCTTTTTGCGATTGGATTTAAAAAAAAAAATTGTCCTGATGTGCCCAAAAAAACATTGCTTTATCTGTCTAGAACACAATTTCCAGATGCCATAATGTGACATTCATTTATACACTTTATTTTTTAGTCAATTCTATTTCTGGTCAACAAAGGTTTCTTCATGAGACTCAAATATTAAATAATTGAAGAACCTTTTTTAATGATAGAGTTAGAGATGGGCGAATTGATTCTAACGAAGTGGACTTCGTTTAGAATTTCAGGAAAACTTCAGTTCTGCACAAAATAGTTTGGAGTACTTTGTGAGAACGAAGTGTGTTTTGTATTCCTAAAATGGCCGCAAGCACATGGCGTGACATGGCAGAGAGAACTCTGTGAGGAAGAAAGGAAGACCCTAAATGACATGTGCAGACATCAAGCCAATCAGAGACCGGCGGGCTTCTGTGATGTCACTGCACTATAAGTATGGACGGCACCCGCGCTTCTCACATTCCTCTCGTTTTAACACTGACATAAGCGGCTGCTGCAGCAGCAGAGATCGCACACAAAGGAAATAGCTTTTAACAGCAATTTGGGGGCGGGGGGTGTCACTGCTTTTATCAGAGACTGCTCCTCTTCCGTTATCATTTTGATTCCGTTTTTGAGCTATTGTAATTCAAGTCCAGGGTGGGTCCAATTCTGCCCCATATACATTTTAATTCCATCTGGTCATTTCTGGAGCGCAATTTATATTCAAGGGTTAATTAAGCGTGTTTGTGCTTATTTATTCAGTAAAATATAGTTTTTTTTAAACGCCAAAGATGAGTAAATTTTTCCTGCTCATTTCTGGAGTGCAATTTATATTCAAGGGTTAATTAAGCGTGTTTGTGCTTTTATATTCGGTAAAATATACAGTGTTTTTAAACGCCAAAGACGAGCAAAATTTTCCTGGTCATTTCTGGAGCGCAATTTATATTCAAGGGTTAATTAGGCGTGTTTGTGCTTTTATATTCAGTAAAATAAATGGTGTTTTTAAACGCCAAAGACGAGTAAATTTTTCCTGGTGATTTCTGGAGCGCAATTTATATCCAAGGGTTACCCAAGCCTGTTAGTGGGTTCATTTGGAGTCAAATACAGGGAGAGTATTCATCATGTACAGATATCTTCATTAAAAAGAGTCTGTACATTTTTGAACAAACAGTATGTCAGACAGAGAGGTGGCAGGCTCTTCACATGCGAGTAGCAGTAGCACAAACATTCCTGGAGCAGGCACAGGTCGCAGCACAGTAATGGGACGTCGCAGCAGGGGTGACTCGGGGAGGCCACATCTGCCGGTGACATCTAGCTGCCGTGTGTTGACCAGCAACCCAAGGGTTCTTGATTGGTTGACTAGGTCATCCACTTCCTCCCAGATGACATCTGACAACCCCAGCCAAGAGTTGGTGGGAATGTCAGACACAACCCTTAGTTGGTATGGCCCAGGAGTGGGTCAGTGGCTCTCACCTGTCCTCAATCCGCCTCTGTCCCTTCAGGTTCCCTCAGCCAGAGATCTACTATGTGGTCTGTGCTCAGCGCCACTATACAGCAAGGATGAACAATTTGAGGACAGTCAGCAGCTACTTGGCAGTGCAGAAGTGGGGCCAACATCCCCTGCTTCTTGCAGTGGGTGGCAAAGTATGGATTTTGAGAGTGTCATGTTAGGTCATGTTGTGAGGGGTCAGCCTCTGCGTACCAAGACAGTTGAGGAGGACAGCAGTGAAGATGAAACAATAATCGATGATGATGTAGCCGACCGCACTTGGGAGCCGGGTGAAGCAAGGGCTTCATCATCGTCAGGAGAAGAGGGCGTCAGCTTGCGCGTCAGGCAGCGGCGCAGCCAGCAAGTCGGTAGTGTGGCAGTAAGTCAGCATGGTAGCAGCATTGCATGGTCGGGAGCCAAACGGCCACGGGGTAGACGACCCTCTTCGCAGGTCCAAGAAAATAGCGGCACAGGGGCTTACCGAGGCAGCGGCGGTAGTAGTTACTCAGTGCGGAGCATTGGCGGCAAACAACCTACTCGGCGGTGTGGCAGTTTTTTGCTAAGACACCAGTGGAGCCGAACATGGGTATATGTAGAATCTGTTGGCAGAAAGTGAAGCATGGCCAGTGAGCTAATATTGGCACCACGGCCCTGCGTCAACACATGCAGTGTCACCATTCAGTGGCCTGGGAGAAATGTAGCTCAGATGTGGTGGCCTATCCTGCCGTAGCAACAGCAGCAGCACCCAATGACACGCATGCCATTTCAGCCAGTCAAGCCTCCACCACCTCTGCAGAAGGGAGCTGTTTGTCTTTCCCATCATCTACTGGTCCAGATGCCCCTGCTCCTCGCCACTCATGGCGCCAGCAGTTTTTCACCAAGGCAATTGCCAAGAGACAGCAGTATGCGTCCATCCTAAGGTGCAGAAGCTGACCGTGCTCCTGTCCAAGTTGTTGATAATTCAGTCCCACCCTTTCCAAGTGGTGGACTCTGCACCGTTCAGAGAACTAATGGCTTGTGCCGAGCCAAGGTGGAGAGTCCAAGCTGTAATTTCTTTTCCAAAAAGGCAGTACTAGCCCTTCACAAATATGTAGAACAGAAGGTGGGTCAGTCCTTGAGACTTTCGGTTTCTTCCAAGGTGCACGGCAGTGCGGACGTGTGGAGCTGTAACTACGGTCAGGGCCAGTACATGTCCTTTACGGCCCACTGAGTGAATGTGCTTCCTGCCCAGCCACACCAACAACTTGTACAGGAGACGTCGCTTTCTCCTCCACGTTGTCAAATTGCTGCTCCTGCGCCAATGTTCGCCTCCTCCTCCACCACCACCACCATTTCAGCCTCCACAAGTACTGCTCCATCATACCACATGTGTAGGACACAGCGGTGTCACGTAGTTCTACACCTGGCTTGCCTCGGCGAATGAAGTCACACAGGGAAGGAACTGCTCCGCGTCATGCAGCAAGAAATCGATGTGTGGCTTTCTCCGCACCAACTGCATATCGGAAACATGGTAACGGACAATAAGAGGAACATGGTGTCCACGCTGCACTGAGAAGGGATGATCCATGCACCCTGCATAGCGCACGTGTTCAATCTGGTTGTGAAAAGGTTCCTGAAGTCTTCCACCGATCATCAAAACATTCTGAAAATGGTCAGAAAACTGTGCATGCACTTCATCCATTCCTACAGAGCCAGGCACACCCTCCTCGAGTTGCAGCGGCAGAACGGCCTCCCCCAAGACACTCTGATATGCGATGTTTCCACCCGTTGGAATTCCAGCCTGCACATGTTAGACCGACTGTATGAACAGAGAAATGTCATTAACGATTTTTTGATGATCCAGGCGGACAGGAGTACTCCCCTGTGTAACTTTGATGTCAGCCAGTGGCAGCTTATGCGTGGTACCTGCCATTTGTTGAGGCCGTTTGAGGAGGCAACATTATTTGTCAGTCGCCAGGACTACGGGATGAATAATGTCATTCCACTGCTTCATGTACTGGAACAGACGCTGAAAAATCTGTCTGGGCAGGGGACTGGAGACATGGTGACTACATGTCGCAGCCTCATGAGTCCAGTGGGGACTGAACTGGAGGAGGAGGACATTGGCACAAGCATTGTCTGGTGAAATGAGTGGTTTTTCTACCCAGGTGACAAGAGAGGAAGAGCAGGAGCAGCTGGAGGAGGTAGATGGAGATGACCGCCAAGCACCGTGGCAGTATACAGTGGAGATGGAGGCACGGAGTCCCTCAGAGCCACATGCGCAGATGGCCCGCAGCATGTTGATTTGCCTGGCTACTGACGGCCGAATAGTCACCATCCGGCAGAGGGATAACTTCTGGCTCTCCACCTTCTTGGACCCTCGCTACCGGTCCAAAATGGGAGCCTTTTTCCCAGCTATTGAGAGGGAGGACAAACTCAAATACTATAGAAAAATCCTCCATAGTCAGTTGGCCGCTGCCTATGTGCAGCATGTTCCATCCTCTGATAGGTCTGACCAGGGGGGTTCCTCAGCGCTCACGTACCACTACCACGGCTGCTGTGGGAAGGTAGGGAGGGGGGGTAGTAGCAGTACCAGCTCGATCAGCAGCAACCAAGTCTGGAGTCGCTGATGAGCAGCTTCCTTCACCAGCAGCAGCAGGACCTGGAGCAGACCCTGAACCAACAGGTCATGGCCTACTTGGACAGCACTCTGCCACCCCAGTTAGAAGATCCGCTGTACTACTGGGCAATCAAACTGAATGTGTAGCCGCAACTTGCTGAGTTTGCAGTGGAGAAGCTGTCCTGCCCGGCCAGTAGTGTGGCATCAGAGCAGGTGTTCAGTGCGGCGGGGGCCATCGTTACCCCAAGGAACCCACTTGTCCACCGGAAATGTGGAGAGACAGACCTTTGTCAAGATGAATCAGGCGTGCCTTAGGCATCAGATTACATCTGCCATGATGCCTCACCAAAACATTGAGAAATTAGTCTGGATTAAAACTACCTGCCTCAGCCACTATTCTGATGCCACCACTCCCCTGATGCCACACATCTGCTGCCAGTTGCTCCATCTGACTACCACCATCTTTACCAGGGACTGGTATTGCCACCCACCTCCACACTCTGTCATTTTGCCACTCTCTGACCTCCTGCTGTTGCTGCTGCCGCCATCTCCACTCTCTGTCATTGTGCCACTCTCTGACCTCATGCTACTGCTGTTGCTGCTGCTGTCACCGCCAGACTCTGTCATTGTGCCACTCTGTGGCCTACTCTTGTTGGTGCCACCTCCCCAATTTGTCATTGTGCCACTCTCTCACCTCTTGCTGTCCCTGCTGCCGTCACCTCCACACTGTGTCATTGTGCCACTCTCTGACCTCATGCTGTTGCTGCTGCCGTCACCTCCACACTCTGTCATTGTGCCACTCTGTGGCCTACTCCTGTTGGTGCCACCTCCAGAATTTGTCATTGTGCTACGCTCTGACCTCATGCTGTTGCTGCTGCCGTCACCTCCACACTCTGTCATTGTGCCACTCTGTGGCATACTCGTTGTTTTTTAACCTCTATTATTTGTCATTGTGCCACTCTCTGACCTCATGCTGTTGCTGCTGTTGATGCCGTCATCTCTACACTGTGTCATTGTGCCACTTTGTGGGCTCCTGATGTTACTGTCACCTCCAGATTTTGTCATTGTGCCATTCTGTGGCCTACTCATGCTGCTGCAAAGTGACCGCTGTCTCACTGGAACACCTTGTGGTTTCCTAAAGCTGTTTCCACCCTCACCACTCTATGACGTTGCCACTATGTTTCATTTTCCCCTTCTTTTCACCTGTCAGAAGGAATGGGAAGGATCAGGATTGTCTAGCCAAAAGCAGGAGTGAATACAGAACACAGAAGACATGCAAATATCCCATTCACTGGTCATCTCTGTTTTGGATCAACTCCTGTTTGTTTTTGGCTTTAGCAATGCTGATGAATTATTGATCGATTGAAAGTGGACCCTGACAGATGAAAGGAAGGGGAAAATGATCAGATATGTCAACGCAAAATTACTGCCGACACCCTCTCCACTCATTCGGGGGGGCCTCTACATGTATCAGCGTTTAACAGAACAGGTTCTGTCATATTCTGTGACGGTTTAAAGCTCTGGCCTCATGGAGGGACCCCTGCTGTGATGTCCCCTTACTGTGACGAGACCTGTGCCGGCTCCAGTAACCTACTACTGTGCTCTTTGACGCTGTCGTAGGATCTTAGCCCTCAGCTTTTTTTTTTTTTCCAGCTGCTATGACTTTGTCAGGCTGCCTTTCCACTTAAGTATTTGGTCAGTTTTGCCCCCGTAGGTACCCAGGGAATTGAAGAGTGAAGTGATTCAATAGCGTTGGCAGTCATGTGCTTGTCATACTAAAACACAGCATTGAGTGAAGATTAGTGACGAGCAATTGCGTCAACTATCATCATCGGATCGATAGTCAATATCGTCAATTATCATGCCGATATCCGATATACGATAATAGATAATCGCCGATGACCATTAAAGTCTATGGGAGAGGAACAACACCTTCATTCTTACACCCAAACAGGGCTGGAGAAGCTGGAATTAGCATCCACAACAGTAAAATGGATTCGTGCTACATCTTAGGCAACACAATTAGGCAACAAGAGTCACAAAAAAAACCTCACAGACTATTCACTATCCCTGTCTTGTACCACAGCATGACCCTTAAACCTGCATGACCCACAAATTAAAAAGTGCCAGAAGGCAGTATTATTTGAACCATCATTTTACTTGAACTGGACATTGACTATCCCTGTCCTGGAATGCAGCATGACCCTTAAACCTGTCTGAACCACAGATTAAAAAGTGCCGGAAAAAGGAGTCTTCGAACTACCATTTTAGTTGAACTGGACATTGACTATACCTGTCCTGGGCCACAGCATGAGCCCCAAACATGCATGACCACCAGATTTAAAAAGAGCCTGAAAAAGGAGTCTTCGAACTACCATTTTAGTTGAACTGGATATTGACTATGCCTGTCCTGGACCGCAACATGACCCTTATACCTGTCTGAACCACAGATGAAAAAGTGTCGGATAAAGGAGTCTTTGAACCATCATTTTAGTTGAAATGGACATTGACTATACCTGTCCTGTACCGTAGCATGACCCTCAAACCTGCATGACTCACAGATTAAAAAGTGCCAGAAAAAGGAGTCTTTGAACAACCATTTTAGTAGAACTGGACATTGGCTATGCATTGACCACTGAAGAACAGTTTGGCGACGCTGTTCGTTACTGAGATTCACAGGGCCTGACCAGCGAGGGACAGGCCTGACGGTCCTGCATCTGACGATCCGCTGGCTTGCGTGTTGTCGCCAGCACTGGAAGGAGCACCTTCTCTCTTTACCTCTACCTCCATGTCCTACACCCTCTTTGCTCGCTTACCACCTCCATGTTCAGAAAGAAAATTTAGAAGGTATGGAAGAGTTTTTGCCCAGTCTCTTATTGAAGGGACGGCCAAATCACAGCTATTTTTTAAATCCCTCTAATTTCCTACAGCCAACTAGGATTAAAAAAATGAATTGTTTCTAGTGACTACCTGTGAAATGCGGTCTGGTGGAAGAACCGTAAGACAAAATCAACAGTGTTCTTCCTTCAGCCCCAGGGATTTACAACTGCCCAGTAGGACTAGGAGTTTATAGTTTTCAACAAAATATCATATAAGTGGCTATCTGCGCCAAACTGAGATTCACCGAGCGCATAAAAATATTCAGAAGTTACACGGATGAGAAATTGCTTTTTTTTGCAGCAATGACAAAGAGAACAGTTGCTAGAAAATTTTTGTATCAGAATTGTCGTACAACGTGGCTATTGAAAAAAAAACTAGGGCGCACCACGTCAATACAGCGATTTAAAAATTATACGGATAACAAACGGTGGTTTTTGCACCAATGAATACACCAACAGTAACTACAAAATTTTTTTGTATTCAAAATTTAAGTACAAGGTGGCTATTTGAAAAAACTGGGGCGAACCAAAGTGCAATACAGCTATTTAAAAGTTATACGGATAAGAAAAGTTGGGTTTTGCACCTACGAAATAAACTTGCAATTACTAGCAAATTTCTGTATCCTAACATAAGTACAAGGTGGCTCTCTGTTTTTCACTTTGGCGTAGCCCAGTTTTGATCAGCTATTTAAAATTTATACGGATAATAAAAGTTGGGTTTTGCACCTATGAAATACACCTGCAATTGCTAGCAAATTTCTGTATCCTAATGTAAGTACAAGGTGGGTCTTTGAACAAAAAATGGCTGCACAAAATAAAAGATAAATATTTCACCTCAGGTGCGAGGTGTGCTGGCCAAAAACTGGTAAAAAAAAAAGACATTTCAATGCAGGTTCAAAGCAGAGTCTGGGCTGCACAATATACACTCTGCTTTCAAAAGCCTGCCTGCCTGTCTGTCCCCCCCTACCCCTCCCGTGGCTGCACAGCACTAGATGCTTCTTTAAAAGTCTCTGTCTAAGCTGAAATTCTCTAATCTACCTATGTTCTAATGTTCACAGCTAAAAGCATAGTTGTCTGTATGAATAAAAAGAACTGAGCTGAGCTGTATTGAGAGAGATCTAGCACACGTCCTGCTCTAGTGAGAGACACTGAAACACTGATGATGAACAGAAAATGCTGTTCTATGCAAAATGAGGTCATGTGATTTTTCCAGCCAATGACAACCATACACATCACAGTCATGACGTCGCACACCCAGCTCACCCTGCTCTATGCTCTAAGCTGATTTGCTGGCCCCAAAATGACAGGAATCGCCAAAAATGTTGCGATCGTAATAGATTATGCGCAGATTCTCACCTAAAATATCGCGTGATCAGAAATTTCCGATCAACCTAAAAACCGTGCCGATTTCAACTTTGTCGATTATAATCGCTCATCCCTAATGAAGACCAACCCACGCTCCCTCTGCATATTTAAGCATAGCACAATGTTCTACAGCACCCTACAGGCTCTCTGCAGCCAGGAAATAGCTGTTTTTAACACGAGTCGTCCCAAACTAATTCGGGACGAAAAGAATTTTGTCGGGAAATTCGGCAAAGTCGGCAAATCGAATTTTTGAGAAATTCGCCCATCTCTAGATAGAGTCATGGACAAGTAGACAAATATGAAGTAGGAAGTTAAGCTACCTGTAGGTCCTGTGATTAAACTGTGGTTTTATTAGCTAATTCTTTAAGCATTTTGCACTTTACTTGAAAGAACGTGCTAGGTCAACCTGGCTTGGGTAAGTTGGCAACAGGTTGTAAGTTTTTTTTTTACGTGTAAATGATCTTGAAGATAGTGGAATGAATGGTGAGCAGTTGTTTGGTGATCTTTTCATATCCATTTCCAGACTTTTAGGTATCCAGAACCTGCTCACTCAACTTATGGGCCTTAAAAATAAACTTACATTGTTTTCTTTAAAGGACATTAAAATGTATGTGATCAACAGACAGACAACTGATTAATTGAAACACAAGGCTATGGTAAGCGTGCTGCATCTGTGTTAAAATGTGTGCTATGACCACTCAAATATCTAAAGAGCTCTTTGAGCCCTTCATCATGTAGATTGTAGATACTGAAGAGTCTTGAAAGGGGTAGAAAATATCACCAAATGTCTGTTCACCATTCATTCCACTTCAAGATTATTTACAAGTAAAAAAATGTACAACCTGTTGCCAACTTACCCAGGCCAGGGTGACCTAGCAAGTTCAACCAAGTAAAGTGCAAAAAGCTTAAAGAATTATCAACTGTATATACAAATTAAAAGCAATGAAAACCCAACCTTCATATTCTTACTTGTAATGTCAAATAATCTATGTGTGATAACAGGTCACTGATGCAAGATGTCTGCTTTAAAAATATTGTATGCTATTCCACGCTAGGTTGGTAACCTGATTATTTCTGCCATGATGCACCACAGATTTGTGCAGAATGTTTATATTAATATTTCCTGAACTATTTTGTCTTTTTATTATTTTATGGAAACTTTACTGATGCCCAAAACAACTAAAATGTATTGGTATATTTTTATTCCACAGCTGAGAAAATAGAAAATAATATTACAATATTATTTCATTGTAAGCCATTTGTTTAAGTTTTTTTATATTGTGTAGAACTACTTTTTGCCCACCCAGATATTGATGCTTCAATATCAGTTTAACAAATACTGGATCTTTGGGGGTGCAGATTCAGATTTTCATCAATCTATGAGTTTAGTTCCACAATTACATAGCTTGTAAGACTGAAAAAAAGACAGAAGTCCATCCATTTCAATCGTTAATCTTAAAATGTTAATCCAGAGGAAGGCAAAACCCCAAAGAGGAGGAGCCAATTGTCCTCATTTAGGAAACAATTCCTCCCCGACCCCAGTCTGTCAATCAGATTTAGTCCCTAGATTAAGAACCCTTCTCCAGAATTTTTGTCATTATAACTTGAATAGACCATTGATTTTTAATGCCATTGTAACGCTGTCATGATCATGCCAGAAAGAACCCAGCGTTGATTTTCGGGTGTGCCGGCCATGGCCGTTCGACGTAAGCTTGTTTTTGAAAGAGGTTCTACATTTTGTTCACTAGTGTAATCTGGATTTCTCCCTGCTATCTTGATTGATTCATGGCCGACGCCCGGGCAAGGAATCGTCCAGCATCCCACGGGTTAAACCTGGCTCCTTGCCCCGGTGATTGACAGCTCTACCTTCCTATTTTGGTCTTCTGTTTTTTCCCTCCTATTGCCTTGTCTTATTTTCTCCTGAATTTTTTAAAGGGCTTTCTGCCCTCTCTCCTTGCCTGTTATATTGGTTTGTTTCTGCCATAAACTCCCCTCTTTATTCGTCCCTCCCTGGTTATCTTACTCTGCTTGTTTCACGTTTATTCTTCTGCCTTCGACTTTGTACCGCTTTCCCCGATAGTTACCGACTGGCTTGCTTGACCATCCCTTATTGTGTTTGTATTGTTTTGTCTGCGTCTTGTGTGTTCCACCTATTCAGTATTGTGTTCAGTCTTCCGGTTGGGGCCCGACCTATTAAGGAGTCGGGCACCCCAAAGGCAGGGACAGGGGTTGGTATCAGTGTCAGGGCCTCACACTGTCTGTGTCTGTTCGTGCGCCCCGACGGATCCCTTAACATTTATAACAGGCCCTACCCCAGTCGACTCCCTCGGGTTCAATATGAGTACCGACTTGTCGGTCCCGACCGCTTAATGAGTTGACAACTCAGCTTCAGGGCAGGGCGGGGCTTATTAATCAAGTTTTCGCAGCGTCATGGATCCCCATAACTAACCCGGTACCTGGACTTGCCGCCCGTCTGTGTCCCCTACCTGCCCCTGTTTTGTGGATCTAGCATACGTCATAAGTCTAAGATGCTTCTTCCTGATCGCTTTGACGGAAATCCTAAACAGGTTCCAAAACCTTTAGGGAATCATGTAATTTATTTTTTTGCTTCAACTATTTCCCCACTGAGGCTGAGAGAGTAGCAGTTGTTGTGTCTCTCCTCTAGGGCCACCTCAGGATTTGGGCTTTTGCTATACCCTCTGAAGCCCCTGAGTGGAGATCTATGGACAGATTTTTTTGGCTTTAGACAGGTTTATGATAACCCCAACCGGTGGCAGGGGTTTGGAGACTCATTTGCTAGTATTCAGCAGGGCCGCCCCCTCGGCTGAAGACTACTGTTCCGAGTTTTCCCCCAATGGTGTACGTTGACCGGGTGGGCTGACCAACCTCTGAAGACCCTTTTCAGACAAGGACTGTCTGTTGCCCTGAAGGATGCTATGGTCAGCCATCCAATCCCTGAGACCCTGAGTGACTTTATGGACTCTAGCTGTGACTAATTTACAGAAGACTAAGGGAGAGATGCAGGGAAAAGCAAGGGGGGTTTTAAACTGTTCAGCTCAAGTCAGGCTTTCCGTAAAAACCTCTTCTCCTTCTTTGAGAGTTCTTCTCTCCCATCTCCCTCCAGTCTTCTGGAGAAGAACCCATGGGTGTTGGTCTTACGTCTGCTGCCACCAGGAGGAGACACTGTTTGGAGAACGCCTTGTGCCTTTTTTTGCGGGAAGCCCCGACCATTTCCTGAGAGACTGTCCTATAAGGGCCCAATTCACCCCAAGGTAACAACCCAACGTCTACACAATTTCCCCGGAGGTAAAATCGGATGTACAGGTACCTCCTAACTCTGATAACGAGTTTGTTTTGCCGTAACCTTAGTTTCTAGCTCCAAGACTTTTTCTTGTCGTGCCCTGATTTACTCGGGCAGCTGGCTAATTTCATCAGTATGGCTGTTGCTAAAGCCTTGGGTTTGGAACTTGTTGCTTTGTGTTCTCCATTTTTTTTTCAGGTGTAGATTCTACCTCACTAAAACCGGGGGGAAGAATAAAATTTTGTACTGCTTGAGGTCACTTTGAATGTTAGGAGTTCGCATACTGAAAAACTTTCATTTTTTGTCATGGAGAAACTCTCTGCAGAAATTATTCTTGGGTTGCCCTGCTCCGCCTCCATAATCCGTTGTTCAACTGGAGAACCACCGAGTTGATCAAATTGGGGGGACTCATTGGTCTCATTCAAAGACAGTGCATCCCTTGGTGTGTGCTGTAATTAATGCTATGATATTTCAGAATGTAAAATTTTAGCGTCTTTGATGGGGATTGTTGGGGAACATCTGCCTCCACACCAGCCTGATGTTTGTCCTATAGACCTCCCTCCGGGGGCAAAGCTTTAACTCGTCTGCCCCAGAACGAGAATCTATGCATCTGTCAATTGAGAAACCGAAAATATTCTTTTCTTTGGGAGTAGTGGTCACCACCTTGCCTTCGAATTTTGTGTCTCAACTACCAGTTCACAAAATTTTGCTCCTCCCAAGCTGGCCCGCTTTTGCCGTGACGATGGGTTTTCCAAATTCAAAGTATTCTGCCACTAAAAGGTGAAAAACTAAAATAGAAACCGCCGTTAATCAACTGTGCACATCTGGGATAGGAGTCATAAGATCTAAAAAAAACGCCCAACTAAAAAAATAAAAAACCTAGTAAAAACCGCCGAACCAGACCAAAATATGTCCCCTCCGAGTCTCATCTGCAAAAGCCCCAAGCGGGGAAAAAGGGAAAAAATTCACCAGGTCCCCTGCTGCTAAACATAGAGGATCGGTTGAGGGTCCGGTGGCCCCTCATAAAGGGGGGGGTACTGTCATGATCATTCCAGAAATAAACCCAGCGTTGAGTTCTGGTAGCCGGCCCTGGCCCTTTGCGACGGGAAGCCGTGGTTTTTGACATAGGTTCTACATTTGTGTTCACTAGTGTGAACTGGGTTTTCTTCCCTGCTATCTTGATTGATTCCTGGCCAACGCCCGGGCCAGGAATCGTCCAGCACCCCACGGGTTAACCTGGCTCCTTGCTCCTGGTGATTGACAGCTCTACCTTCCTATCTGGTTTTTCTGTTTTTTCCTCCTATTGCCTTTGTCCTTAGTTCTCCCGAAAAGGTTTTTAAGGGTTCTTCTGTCTCTTCCCTTGCCTGTTTTATTGGTTTGTTTCTGCCTATAACTCGCCCTCTTTATTCTGTGCCTCCCTGGTTTTTACTCTGCTTGTTTCACGTTTATTCTTCTGCTTCTGACTTGTACCGCGTTCCCGATAGTTTTCCGACTTGGCTTGCTTGACCATCCCTTATTGTGTTTGTATTGTTTGTCTGCGTCTTGTTTTTTCCACGCTATTCAGTATAGTGTTTCAGTCTTCTGGTTGGGGCCGACCTATTAAGGAGTCGGGCACCCCAAAAGGCAGGGACAGGGGTTGGTATCAGTGTCAGGGCCTCACGCTGTCTGTGTCTGTTCGTGCGCCCCTGACGGATCCCTTACAAACACCTTTTAGCTGACAAATTATTTCAATTAGAATCAATGACTACACTGTAAAATGACACTTTCCTTGGAAAACAATGCAGAAAATGATCTTTGTGCAATATTCAATTTCCAAATGTCAATTTGTTGGTCCCTATTCAATCTGAATAGTAAGGAATTGAATTGTGTCAAATAATAAAATACATTGATATTAAAGGAATATTTTTAGAGGTAAAAATTCTGTGATTTTGAGAATTTAAGCCAGACCTGAAATTAAAACCCATTAAAAAATTGCTTATTTAGTCTTTCTAATTAAATCATATCTGGTGACAATGTAATGAAAAGCAGTTATTTATCAATAATCATTTTTGGCTAAGAATGAAAAGTCCCATCGTGACATTTTCACGTCTCTTAAAAAGAGTGCTTAATATAAAAAGGCAACAATTTAAATCTACTAACAGTGACTAATGGTAGGTAATTGTAAAAACCAAGGTAATCCATTCAAATATCCTATGCACATTATACAAGTGCAAGCTATTGAGGCCTTTTGAGTCAATATCTCTGTGTGACTAATTCTAACTTGACAATCTTTGTATAGTACATGCATTGTATTCATATGGCTGTCTGATAAGGAATGACTAATCTTGTTAAAGACACAAAGTATATTCTTAAGAAAAATAGTAACCTATGTGTAATTGATAGAAGCAATCACATTTTCAAATGTTTAAGGGTACATTATCCAAATTGCACAAATTTATAATAGTAATAAATTCAATGCATTGTAGCTATTCTTTGTAAATTGTAAAAAGAATACTAAATAGCACAGTATAGCACAAAAAAAATTAAAATCAAAGTTTATGAAAAAAATGTATTGAATAACCAATTTTAGTGTACAATAGTAATTTCAAACTACATAAAGTCTCTATATAAATAGCATAGAAACAGATGAAATAACAACAATAATAACAATAATGACAATGTGATTCTTTACTTCCATAAATAAGCATGGTATCATAAGTTGCTATGTAGAACACCTGCACCTCCTCAATGTTATGCTAAAAGTAAACCATTATACAGGCTTCATGCACATGGATTTGCTTGTGCATGGATCCTGAATAATGGTAAAATTAGACCACATATTTGTATATTAGGCCTAATTTTTACATTTGATTATTAGCTAAAATTATACCAAAATTAGGCAAACCACGATAATCTAAACAACCTGGGCTTTAGGGAAATATGTCATAGCAAACTCACTTAGCATAGGAGAGAAATTTATAGGACAGATTTATTTATCTCACACACTTTCCTTGACTGAATTAAATTATAGCTTGCTGTACATGAAAGTTACATATATATTCATTATAATGTGATTAAATGATCACTAACCTTTAAATAAATGTTGCATAATAGTATAATATACCAGCTAATAAGTGTGAGTTTGTACTATATATAATGAGAGAAAATTAAGTTCTCCTCCTTTTCATTTTCGTCACTTCTCCTTCCTAAACTCATCATTCATTCTCAACAACTGTGCAACCCCCTAATGACTAGCCTATTTTGGGCTTTTTCATTTCTGTTTTTATATTCCTGTCTTATAAAAGCCATACTTTTTTTTCTGCGGACATAAGAATATGAAGGGGATGAGTTGTATTTTTCAATGGTGTTATTAATACAACATATAATGTATTGGGCGGCCCAAAATTATTTGTGTGGTGATATTGGAAAAAAAAGTGAAGTTCAGTGGTTTTTGGGCGAGGTTGTTCTTATGGAAATCCTTATGAAGTATACAGTGGGTACGGAAAGTATTCAGACCCCTTTAAATGTTTCACTCTTTGTTCCATTGTGGCCATTTGGTAAGATCCAAAAAGTTAATTTTTTGCTGATTAATGTACACTCTGCACCCTATCTTGAAAGAAACAAACAGAAATGTAGATATGTTTGCAAATTTATTAAACAAGATGGGGAGCAGAGTGTACATTAAGGAGCCAAAAAATGAACTTTTTGGATCTTACCAAATGGCTGCAATGAAAGAAAGAGTGAAGAATTTAAAGGGGTCTGAATACTTTCCGTACCTACTGTAAATAACATGTCACCTTTATTCTGATGTTCGGTAAAATTCTGGTGATACCAAATTAAAATAGTTTTTATTATGTTTCAATACTTTTAGAAAAATCAAAAAAACTACTGTTTATTTAACTTTTCTAATGCTAACAACTTCTATTTTTCTGTCATTGGACCTGTATGATGACTCATTTTTTCTGGGTAAAGTGCTGTTTTAGTTGGTACCAATTAATAGCATGTGACATTTTAATAAATTTTTATTTAATGTTTCCTTGGAGGCATGATGACCGAAAAACTGCAGTTCTGGCTTGACAAAGGCTCTGTGAGGGAGCTGAAATGTCGCTCTTTTGAGCATGGAGGAATAAATTACCTTATTGCTTGAACGCATTTTGGAGTGCCGTGGACTTTTTTTATTTTGTATTTTGGAACTCCTTGTATCAGAAGCTTTTGCTGCTGGCACCCTCCTTCTAATTTTTCAAGTAGTTCTTTGGAGTGCTGCTATTTTTTATATATATATATATATATATATATTAATATTATATATTATATATATATATATATATATATTTATATATAAATATATAATATATAATATATATATATATATATATTTATATATATATATATATATATATATTATAATATATATTATATATATATTATATATTTATTTATTTTTATGCTGTTAACCACATGGACTAAATAACATAATATTATATTACACTGGACTTTAAGAAATTTAATTATTCCAAAGGGACTTGAACCTTGGGAAACATTTAATATTAAGGCCGACATGTATGAAACCTGACAACGACATGCCAGGTCTTAATTGAAATAGAGGAGTGTAGAACCTGTTGTATCTGAGTTCTTAAATCTGTTGTGTGTTATGCCTTGCACAGCACAGCATAGCATAGATTTGGCAGATTCAAAAGTGCCATGTTTGGTGCTTAATGCGCTAAGTTTTGGGGTATGACAGTTCATACATCTATCGAATAGTGAAACGGTTTTTTGGCTTAAAACACACCAGAAAATTGCTGCAATCCTATTAACACTTATCGTCCTAAATATTGTCTATTCCATCACTTATGGTCATTGATCAGGTAGTTGAGGGGGGCACTAAATGTCCAGGGTTGTAATGGTATCCAACTGTTGACAATAGGTACCAGCTACTAAGTCCGCTTTATACACTTTTAACCGCTTAAGGACCATGCAGGTTTTTTTTTGACGTGCTCGTTTTTTCATCCACACCTTCCAAGAGCCATAACTTTTTAAATTTTTCATCTACATATACACACGAGGACTTTTAATTTGCAGGAAAGACGTACTTTGTAATGGTGTTATTCACTGTACCAGGCCCGGACTGTCCATAGGGTGTTTCCCCCCGGCAGGCCCCGAGTGCCGGCGCCTGGCGCACGTACAGGGGCAGCAACAGGCCCCCCTCACTGCACGGCCGGGTCACTGACCCCGCCTTGCAGCTATCACGGTCGCCGCCTGCACCACAGTGCTAGCAGCGGCCGAGGCTGAACAGCTGGGATCTACTGATCCCGTCTGTTTAGCTCCCAGGAGGCCGCGGGGCAGGTGCACGATGTGATGACATTGCGCAAATGCTCCTCGTCCCGCGCTCTGCTGCCGGTGGCCTCCGGGGAAGACAGAAGAGGAAGCAGAGACATCAGGTAAGTATTGGTTTTATTTATTTATTTTCTTAAACTACTAGCCCTGTCTAGCTATATACTGCCCTGCCTGCATCCTATATACTGCCCTGCCTGCCTCCCAATATACTGCCCTGCCCACCTCCTAATATACTGCCCTGCCCACCTCCCAATATACTGCCCTGCCTGCCTCCCAATATACTGCCCTGCCTGGCTACCTATATACAGCCCTGCCTCCCAATATACTGCCCTGCCTGGCTACCTATATACTTCCCTGCTTGGCTACCTATATACAGCTCTGCCTCCCAATATACTGCCCTGCCTGGCTACCTATATACTGCCCTGCCTCCCAATATACTGCCCTGCCTGGCTACCTATATACTGCCCTGCCTGGCTACCTATATATTGCCCTGCCTACCCATATACTGCCCTGCCTGCCCATATACTGGCCCTGCCTGCCAATCTACTGGCCCTAGCTTGCAATATACTGCCCCTGCCTGCCTACATACTGGCCCTGCCTGCCTACATACTGGCCCTGCCTGCTTACATACTGGCCCTGCCTGGCTAGATACTGGCCCTGCCTGGCTACATACTGGCCCTGCCTGGCTATATACTGGCCCTGACTGCTAATTACTGGCCCTACCTGGCTAATTACTGGCCCTGGCCCTACCTGGCTAATTACTGGGGCAGCCCTAGCTAACAGGCTAATTACTGGGGGCAGCCCTAGCTAACTGGCTAGTTACTGGGGAAAGCTCCAGCTACCTGGCTAGTTATTGGGGGCAGCCCCAGCTACCTGGCTAGTTACTGGGGACAGCCCCAAATAACCTGGCTAGTTACTGGGGACAGCCCTTGCTACCTGGCTGGTTACAGGGGTAGGTCCTGTCTACCTACCAAATTAATGGAGGAAGGCCCTGTTTACCTACCTAATGGGGGTCTACCTATTTACATGCCACTTATCTGACATTTTTTAATTTCTAATTTTTAGGGTCTAACATACGCTGTTTGGGGATTTGATAGGAAAATGCTGGTAAAGAGAGGAGTCTAAGATGTATATGTGATAGATTCTACAGGGACCAGTATTGACCGAGAGAAGAAGAAATTTCATTCTGTACCGACAGAGAAAAAATGGAAGGGAACAACTCATCAGGGAAGACGTCATGCCAGATGGAGAAGAAAAGAAGAAGACAACTCCCATCAGAGATGACGTCTCCTGTGAGTCCCTGCTTTCAGGGGTCATTTTACTTCTGTGTTGAGTCAGTGCTGTATTAATGTGATGGTGACCTGACTACTGGTGATGTGATTGGTGGGGTTGTAGGTTATGTTGGTGCTTACGTAGTGTCAGTGTGGGCTTGTCCCGGATTGTAAAGCAAGTGCACACCTGACTCTGTGATGAGGGTTTTTCTGCACCACTGTTTCTTTCTTGCTTGTGCTTAGGGGGCTTTCACACGGAGTGGTTTTGGTGAATTTGTTTGATGCGTTTTCTTGTGCAGAAATGTTCAGCATTAACTTCTCTGCCTTTCTGCACAAAACCGCACCAAAAACACATCAAAAAACACATCAAAAACGTACCAAAAATTCTCCGTGTGAAAGCACCTTTATAGTGTAGTTTATTTTAGAAAGTGGCGATGTGCGAGAACAAGGGGAATTTTGTAAGCGGATATTGTATGTGGGCTGGTGAGGGCTTTGTACCAGGGCTGATTTTTATTCCCAGTCCGGCCCTGCACTGTACTATAGAATATACTGGGAAACTGCCCAAAAATTCCAAGTGGGACAAAATGTGAAATAAAACATACTTGCGCCACATTTGCTGAGTTTTTTAGGGCGTTTAATCTCCGGTATAAATTATGTATTCTCTGTATTCTACAGGTTGATACAATTCTGGAAACACCAAACATGTAGGTTTTTGTTATGTTTTGGTACCATAAAAAAAAATCCAAACATTTATGATTCTTGAAATTTGTGCTGTGGCACCATTTTCTGCTACCAATAACTTATTTGCAATATCACCTATGGACTTGAGTGAGGGAGCATTTTTGCAGACTGAAGTGTACTTTTTATTGGTATAAATTTGAAATACATTCGTTTTTTTTTTTTTATCAATTTTATTCCAATTCTTAGAGGATGGGAAATAACCAAAAAATTTATTATTTTATTTTTTTATTTGTAAAATGGCAAAAGGGGGTGATTTGAATTTTTATTATTTTAAATTTTTTTACACATTACACTTTTGTTTAATTTTTTTTTTTTTACTTTAATTTTGAGTCCCCGTAGAGTATGTCACCACTAAGAGCGTGATCGCTTATGCAGCCTAATGCATTATATTAGAATGCATTAGGGTGTACAGAGATGGCAGTTTTACTACTTCCTGCCTGGCCTTCACAAAGTTTCCAGCTGCCATGTTAACTGACAGGAACCCTGTTATTTCCCCGGTGGGGCTCAGATCAGAGTGAGGAATGGTGCGCTGTACTGTTTCTCATTCATTTAGACGCCACGTCCATGTTTTCCACGGCATCTAAAGGATTAATTGCTGGCACCATCCTGCACTGTAATTGCCAAGTGTTAGCTGCAATTAGCAGCTAGCACCCACCTGCTATATAGTTGGATCATGCCGCGATTCTGCTACAGAGCCCCTTAGCAACCCTGGGATGAACTCATATGTCCAGGGCCAGTAAGGGGTTAACAACACCATAACATACATTTATGTCATTTTTAAGGGATTAAAGTCCATCTTGAGAGATAAGATGGACTAGTAGTTTATTCAGGGTTAAAGTTGCATGCTGCCAATTGAAGTATATGGAGAGGAAAGGAAACAGATGAGTTTGTTAAGTTGTGAGACAAAGGCGAGAGATTCACAGAGAAAAACTATTAAAGGGGTTTTTCCACAAAGTAAAATTGACATGGGAAGCTTGCAAATGAAATAAACATTTTCACCATTCATTATTATTAAAAATTCTGTTCCATTTTTGTTTTAGCTGCTCCTTTAGTGATACATTGTTTACTGCTCATCTCCAAGGGATAAGATCAGGTCTGAGAGCTCCTCAGTCCTGGTCAGACATGCTCAGACATCACTTCTCCTCTCAGGCAGCTACTGAATGTTCAAACCCCAGGTGCTGTCATTCTACTCTTATCCTCTGTCCTCCTTAGTAATTAGTCAAACAGTGCAAATAAATAATAAAAGAAACCTCAATGAGGTTTGTGCATTGATAAAGAGGGTAAAAAAAAAAACACACACAGGTTTGGTTCCTGCAGGTATTTGAACCTAAAACCCTTGTGCCTGGAGGCAAAAACTTTACCTCTCAGTTACTCACAATGCTTTATATAAACAGACCTTTCTTTGACTACAGAGAGGAAATGCCTGGTGATGTCATCCTGCTTGGTCACATGATATGCAATTCAAACAAATCACACACGCCTCCTTTCTGAGCACACAGAGCTGAAGAGCTGGATACAAGAGTTTTGAAATTAGATTGTGGCAAAACTCCTTTAAGTGTAATATCTTGATTCAAGCTTATCTGCTCACTACTCCTTTAAAATGTCATCCATGCTGCTGCTTCTGAGTGGATGCTATAAAGATATAAGGGAACAGAGTAGCAGTGTATGGGAGATATTAGAGAAGCTAGTTTAAACCTAGAACCTTTACTCAGAATCGAGTAAAATATTTACCCTCAAAGATGGCAGCTTCAGGGAAACCAAATATCAGTGAACAAACAAGTGTCTATGTAAGTATAAAAAGTATTTTTTTTTTTTGCACGTGTCATTTTGTTATGTTTGTAAATGTAACCCCTTCAGGTCGCAGCTGTTTTCAGATTTATTTATTTTTTATCACTTTTTCCTCCCTCCCAGCTACATAGCCATATGAGGGTTTATTTTTTGTGGGACAAGACATACTTTTTGATGGTGCCTTTGATCATAACAAATAATATACTGAAAAAAACCTTACATTTTTTTATGTGAGGTGGAACATGAGAAAAATGCAATTGTGTCACTTTTGAAGGGGTTTAGTTTTTATAGAGTACCCTCTTTGATTTCAAATTTGTAGAGTTTTTGTTATGCTTTAGTACTTTAAAAAAAAAATTCTGTTTTTGAAATTTTTGCTGATAAGTCATTTTCTGTGAACAAACAACTTTTTTTGTTTTTCAGTCTATGGACTTCAGTGAAGGCTCATTTCTTACAAGCTGAAGAGTAGTTTTTTTGTACCTTTCTGGGATACATGTGACTTTTATAACACTTTTTATTCAAATGTTTTTGGGAAATCAAGTCACCAAAAAGAGTTTTTTCTGCTACAGTATTCACTATATGGGATAAATTATGTCATATTTTAATAGATTGGACTTTTATGAATGTGTCAATCCAAATTATGTGTAACTTTTTTATTCTTTTTATTTTTTTGATTTATAAAAAAATAAGGGGGAGGAGGTTAAACTTGTTATATTTATTACCTTTTTTTAATGAAACAAATTTTTGCCTATGGCAGGGTTTATTAGGTGTTACCAATATGGAAGACACAGAGACCTGCATGATGAGATGATTGTGGGGAGGAATGTGGTTGTCAAGTACAGAAAAAATTCTAAATAATACCTCCCTCAAAGTTATACAGCTTTGAAATGTTTTTTTCATTACATTGTGTGTGTTTTTTGCAGTTTTTAATCAGCTGTCTGATAACATCACCATTTGGAAGTAAAGTGCTCCAAATGGTGATGTCAATGCATGTTGCAGCAAATCAGAGGCATCTTTTTTTTTTTTTTTTGTTTAAGTACTGTAGCACTGGTATAAATTTAATTTAAAACATTCTTATATACAATTCCTTTAAAACAATTAAACTTTGTTAGTCTTAAGAAAAATAATTTTGTATAATTTTTCCCTAGAAAAAAATATCATAAAAAGCTGTTTCATGTTAACCTCCCTCAAAAGACAAGAGGGCGCTTCCTCTGTCTGAAGAACAAAGGTTTCATCTCCAGAGGCGACAATTCTTGAAAGTCAACCATGAGAACTGTGAATCTGTGATATAGCCGAGCTCCGGAGCTGGTCACAGCAAGAACAGGTGAGGGCTTCAAAAAGAGTTTAGACAATTACTAGCTACAAAATAACATAACACTAATCTAGACAAATAGGATGGCATGCATGAAAGTTGGTGCAGACACTCCAGTTCTAAATTGCTTTAAAGAAGTGAAGAAGTATGTATGAACCTGTCATATTGCGGTTCATATATTTTCTGCTTCGTAAGTGGAGTGCAGGCTAATGTTGGTGCAAATCCTAAGTGTGCTGCATTGTAAGCACGAAGGTTAATATACAAGAAAATACTTCACAGAATTTCTGACAGCTAGGACCATGCTAACTAAGGATAATTATCAATCTAGATAAAATTAAATAATTTATAAATTTTATAAAATTAAACTTAAAGTAAATAATAACCCAAAAATCGAAAATTATCTTGTATCAAATTAATATTGAATTATATTATTATTAGTGATGAGCGTCATCGGGTCGATAGTCGATATCGGCAACTATCAAGACGATTTCCGATAGTCGATAATAGATTATCGCCGATGACCATTAAAGTCTATGGGAGAGCAACAACACCTTCATTCTTACACCCAAACAGGGCTGGAGAAGCTGGAATTAACATCCACAACAGTCAAATGGATACGTGCTACATCTTAGGCAACATACTTAGGTTATAAAAGCCACAGAAAAAAGGCCCAGACCATTCACTATCCCTGTCTTGCACCACAGCATGACCCTTAAACCTGCATGACCCACAAATTAAAAAGTGCCAGAAGGCAGTATGATTTGAAGCATCATTTTACTTGAACTGGACATTGAATATCCCTGTCCTGGAATGCAGCATGAGCCCCAAACCTGCATGACCCCAGATTAAAAAGTGCCGGAAAAAGGAGTCTTTCAACCACCATTTTAGTTGAACTGGACATTGACTATACCTGTCCTGGGCCACAGCATGAGCCCCAAACCTGCATGACCCCCACATTTAAAATGTGCCGCAAAAAGGAGTCTTTGAACCACCATTTTAGTTGAACTGGACATTAACTATATCTGTCCTGTACCGCAGTATGACCATTAAACCTGTCTGACCCACAGATTAAAAAGTGCCGGAAAAAGGAGTCTTTGAACCACCATTTTAGTTGAACTGGACATTGACTATACCTGTCCTGGGCCACAGCATGAGCCCCAAACCTGCATGACCCCCAGATTTAAAAAGTGCCGCAAAAAGGAGTCTTTGAACCACCATTTTAGTTGAACTGGACATTGACTATACCTGTCCTGGGCCACAGCATGAGCCCCAAACCTGCATGACCCCCAGATTTAAAAAGTGCCGCAAAAAGGAGTCTTTGAACCACCATTTTAGTTGAACTGGACATTAACTATATCTGTCCTGTACCGCAGTATGACCATTAAACCTGTCTGACCCACAGATTAAAAAGTGCTGGGAAAAGGAGTCTTTGAACCACCATTTTAGTTGAACTGGACATTGACTATACCTGTCCTGGGTCACAGCATGAGCCCCAAACCTGCATGACCCCCAGATTTAAAAAGTGCCGCAAAAAGGAGTCTTTGAACCACCATTTTAGTTTCACTGGACATAGACTATCCCTGTCCTGGGCCACAGCATGAGCCCCAAACCTGCATGACCCCCAGATTAAAAAGTGCCGGAAAAAGGAGTCTTTGAACCACCATTTTAGTTGAACTGGACATTGACTAGACCTGTCCTGGGTAACCTACATCTGTTCAAGTCTTCCTGTACCTCCCTTGTACAATTCAGAGGAATATTTGTATCAGCTATTTTGTGCATGCCAGTTTTTTAGTAGTTTAATTCTAGAAAACACATTTTTAAAATAGGATGGAATCCCACCACATCTTTGTTTCTCTTTTTTTAAATGTATTAAATGGGTTGTCTCACTATAGGGATTTCTAGCTCTGTTAAAGATGTTGCAAAAACAAGTCATTTTGCAATATGTGTCCATTAACAGTGTCCTACCTATTCCTGTTTCTGACAGCACCATCACCCTTGAGACACTTTTGACAATTGTGAAGAACAAATGTCTATTAGAAACCACATTTTTTAGAATAGGACCTGTAGTATAGCTGCATTTCACAGCAAAATGCCCCCAAAAATTCAAAACATGACCCTTGAGCCACTTATGACAATTGTGAAGAACAAATTGTAACGGGTTTGGTGGATTCGCTGGACCAACGCAAGCGATGATAGCCAAGCCACGCCAGGGAACGGAGTCTAAGTAGCCCCCGGTTTTCACCAGAGCCCGCCGCAAAGCGGGATGGATTTGCTGCGGCGTGAGGCTACCAGGTCATTACCCCTGACGTGACTGGCTTGCGATGGTGGCCGGGGTACAGCGTGGTACAGAATCGGGATCCAGAAACGTAGTCGGGGACAGGCAGAAGGTCAGGGCAGGTGGCAGAGGTTCGTGGTCAGAGACAGGCAGACGGTCAGGGTAGGCGGCAAACAGGCAAGGTCAGGAAACGTAAGCAGTCAGAAAGGTACACCGGAAATCAGGACGCAACAGCAATAACACTCTAGAAGCAAGGAAAAGCACACCCAACAAACTGGCAAAGAGTGCTGGGGGCGTATACCTAAATATAAAACCCAAAGGGGCCCATCAATAATCAATTAACGGGGCCTGGCCCTTGAAATCCAGTCCAGCAGTCGCGCGCGCGCCTTAAGCAACGGCACGCGCACGGCGATTGTCAGAGCCGGAACAGGAGGGGGGGACTGGAAAAGTCCCGGGGGTTCCTGCCCAGAGCAGAAGGACCAGGGGGCTGCGGGCAGCCGCGGCACCCGCGCCGGACCCCGTAATCGCGGGGGGATGGCCGCGGCGAGCCGCGCCGCCGAGCGCCGTGACACAAATGTCACAGCGCCGTGACAGTACCCCCTCCCCCCTTAGCCCTCCCCCTCTTTCTTTGGAATTTAGAGAGGAGATCAGGGGAAAGGTTGGCCTCAGGTTCCCATGAACGCTCCTCCGGACCGAAGCCCTTCCAGTCAATAAGGAAGAACCGCTTCCCCCTCACCGTCTTCTCCGCCAGCACCTCCTTGACCTAAAAAGATTTATCAGTATTAGCAAAGGAGAAGGCGAGACAGACTACGGGAGAAGGGGTTCACACCACCGGCTTGAGGTGGGACACGTGAAACGCGTTGGATACGTAGGTCGGGGGCAAGCGGAGCTTATAGGAGACTGGGTTCAGACGCCGAAGTACCACAAAAGGGCCCAAGTATTTGGGACCCAACTTGTAACTAAGCGGATGTACTTCGCGGATAACCAAACCCTATCGCCTGGCTCAAATAGGGGCGGGGGCCGACGATGCCTGTCAGCCTGACGCTTGGTGCGGGCAGAGGCTCGTAGCAGGGCCTGTCGTGTGAGCCACCAGAGAGCCTTGATGTCCTTTACTTGGGCATCCACGGCAGGGACAAGAGACGAGGTAGCCAGAGGGAGAGGTGGGCTGGGATGTAACCCAAAAACAACAAAAAAGGGGGAGGCCCCAGCGGATTCCGAATCTAAAGAGTTATAAGAAAACTCTGCCCAGAGGAGAAGATCGGACCAGTTATCCTGACGAGCAGACACAAAGTGCCGCAAGTAGGTGCCCAACACCTGGTTAACCCTCTCTACCTGCCCGTTAGTTTGACGGTGGTATGCAGATGAAAAATCCAGCTGAATTTGCAACTGACAGCACAAAGCCCGCCAAATTTGCAATAAAACTGGACTCCCTTGTCAGAGACAATATGCAACGGGAGCCCTGCAAAGGGAAAAAACATGATGGAAAAAATGTTGGGCCAGCTGGGGGGCAGAGGGTAACCCAGGCAAGGGGATAAAGTGAGCCTTTTTTGGAGAAACGATCGGTCCCCCACTCAGATACCGTGTTTCCAGATGAGGGCGGGAGATCTGTGACAAAGTCCATGGCGACATGGTTCAGGGTTTTTCCGGCACAGGAGAAGCAGCAAGGGCCCGCGGGTTTGAGGCACGAAACCTTATTTCAGGCACAGGAGGACAGGCCAGCACAAAGTCCCTGCATCTTGAGCAAGGTGGGCCACCAGTAAAAATCGGAGACCACTGAAGAGACTTAGGGGACTCCTGGATGCCCAGCAGTTCGGGAAGAAGGGTCCCCACCTCAGGATTCTGGGCCGCAAGGCAAGGCGGAAAAGGTCTTCCCCGGATGTAGATTGTTAAGACCCACGGAGCCCCCATGAGGAGACGTTCTGAGGGAATTTTTGTGTTGCAATGGCGGTTTTCTGAGCCCACAGAAATCCGAGGATCTAGAAAGGGAATCCGCCCTGACGTTCTTCTCAGCGGGCCCCGAAAGTGCAGGAAAAAGTTAAAGCGGGCGAAGAAGAGGGTCCACCTGGCTTGACGAGGATTTAGTCGCTGCGCGGACTGTAGATAAAGGAGATTTTTATGATCCGTGAAGATTTCGAAGGGAGGGGCAAAGCCCCCTCCAGCAAGTGCCGCCAATCTTCTAGAGCCACTTTATGGCGAGTAATTCACGGTCTCCAATAGAATAGTTTCGCTCGGCGGGAGTGAAGGTCTTAGAAAAAAAAAAAAACAGGTGGCAGTTTTCCAGAAGGCAGATTCTGTAAAGGCGGCTCCAGCCCCCACTGAGAAGCGTCCCACTTCAAGGACGAATGGACGCTGCGGGCCCCGGGCGAGACAGGACAGGAGCCGAAGCAAATGCAGATTTGAGGTGCTCAAAGTCTTCTTGAGCTTCTGGAGGCCAGGATTTGGGGTTTGGGCATTTTTCTTTCATCAGGGCCACTTAGGCGGGAAACATGAGCGGTTGGAGAAGTGCTAGATAAATTGCCTGTAGTAATTTGCAAAGCCCAGAAATCGTTCGATAGCCCGAAGGGCCCAAAAGGTCGAGGCCACGGGTACCAACTGCAGACAGCTTAGAGGGGTCCATCTGTAGACCCGATCCGTGACGATGTACCCCAGTAAGGGCAACGAGGTGTGTGTAGAATAGACATTTTCCAATTTGGCATACAACTGATGATCTCGGAGATGTTTGAGCACCAGGGGACCCTGGTGGCGGTGAGTCTTGAGATCCCGGGGAGAAGTCAGGATGTCACCAAGTAAACAATGACACAAACATAAAGGAGGTCGCGGAAGATCTCGTTGACGAAATTCTGGAAAACATCCAAGGCGTTGCAAAGGCCAAAGGGCATGACCAGATAGTCAAACTGCCCATCTCTGGTGTTGAAAAAACCGTTTTCCACTTGTCGCCTTTACGGATACGGATCAGATTGTACGCTCTCCGTAGGTCCAACTTGGAAAAATTTTTCGCGCCACGCAGGCGATCGAATAGCTCCGAGACCAGAGGTAGGGGGTATCGATTTTTGATAGTAATTTTGTTAAGCCCCCGATAATCGATTCAGGGTCGTAGAGTCCCATCCTTCTTTTGGACAAAAAAGAAACCAGCCCCCGCCGGTGAAGAAGACTTGCGTATGAAGCCCTTACGGAGGTTCTCCTGAATATACTCGTCATAGCTTTAGTCTCCGGGATGGAAAGAGGATAGACTCTGCCTCGGGGAGGAGTTCTACCGGGTTGCAGGTCAATAGGACAATCAAAAGGCCGGTGTGCGGGCAGCGTTTCGGCCTGTCTTTCAGAAAACACCTCGGCAAAGTCTTGGTACGGGGTGGGCAGACCCGACAGAGGTTTTGAAGACTGTACTGGAGCGGGCCGAAGGGCAGAACGGAGAAGCGGAAGGCAACGTGAGTGGCACGCAGGGCCCCAACGGATAATTTCGCCCGTGTTCCAGTCCAAGGTCGGAGCATGCTCTTGCAACCATGGAAAGCCCAGGAAAATCTCGGAAGAGGAACGAGGCAGGACCAGCAGCTTCTGAGTTTCCTTGTGTAGAGCGCCTATCTGTAGACAGATAGGCGCTGTGCAGAACCGAATAACATCCTTTAGGCATTCGCCACTAACGGAGGAGACGTACGTGGGTTTCTGCAAAGGGGTCACCGGGAGACGAAACTTGGAGACCAGAGCCTGGCTGACAAAGTTCCCAGCGGACCCCGAATCAAGGAAGGCGGTGGCTTGGAAGGTGCTGTCCGGTGAAATTCCACAGAATACGGGAATGGTCAGACAGAGAGATGCTGCACAGACACCTAGGGACACCTCTCCTGCGACCCCTAATGTGAGCGAGTTTCCCGGACGCACCGGACAGTCCCCAATGAAGTGGCCAGAACCGCCACAGTAGAAGCATAACTGTCTCAGGTGAGGCTGCAAGTATTCTTCCTGGGACAAGTGGGCTCTCTCGATACGTACGGATTCATCCTCCAGAACCTTTAGCAGAGGTAGTGGAGCCAAACGTGGTAGACGACGTGGACGGACGACCTCCCCTTGAAGACGGAGCTCTTGTTGTCTCTCAGCAAACCTAATGTCTATTCGGGAAGCCAACTGAATCAGTTCATCCAGCATGGACGGCAGGTCCCGACCAGCGAGCTCATCCTTCATATGGCCCGAGAGACCTTGCCAGAAGGTTGCCACCAAGGCCTCAGTATTCCACTTCAATTCAGAGGCAAGGGTGCGGAACTGCACAGAGTAGTGACCCACTGTGGAGTCGCCCTGACAGAGACGGCAAAGCCGCCGCCGCGGAGGAGGTGCGGCCAGGTTCCTTGAAGACGTTGCGGAACCCCTGGAGAAAGGCTTGTAGATTTGCTGTCTGCGGATCTCCTCGGTCCCATAGCGGGGTGGCCCAAGCCAAGGCTTCCCCCGACAAGAGGCTAATAACAAAAGCCACCTTAGCCCGCTCGGTGGGGAAATGGTGACCCAAAATCTCCAGGTGGATGGAGCATAGACAGATGAAGCCACGGCATTTCCCTGGGATCTCCCTCATAGCGTGACGGAAGCGGCAGTGGCAGAGAAGATCCTGGTACGGGTGCAACTGGTGCTGGCGAGGCAGCGGCCGCCGCAGGCGGCGGTGGACGGACAGCAAGGTTCTGCATCATGGCTGCTAACTGGTCAATACGCTGGCACTGCTGGGCGACAGCCGTCGAGACGTCCCGGAGAACGGGCAAGGGTACCCTGGCGGAATCCATGGGCCCAAATTTTTTACTGTAAAAAGGGTTTGGTGGATTCGCTGGACCAACGCAAAACGATGATACTAAGCCACGCCAGGGAACGGAGTCTAAGTAGCCCCCGGTTTTCACCAGAGCCCGCCGCAAAGTGGGATGGACTTGCTGCGGCATGAGGCGACCAGGTTGTTACCCCTGACGTGACTGGCTTGCGATGGCGGCTGGGGCACAGCGTGGTACAGAATCGTGATCCAGAGACGTAGTCGGGGACAGGCAGAAGGTCAGGGCAGGCGGCAGAGGTTCGTGGTCAGAGACAGGCAGACGGTCAGGGTAGGCGGCAAACAGGCAAAGGGCAGGAAACGTAAGCAGGCGGACTGGTACACCCGGGGAATCAGGGCGGAACAGCAATACACTCTAGAAGCAAGGTAAGCACAAACCCAAAAAACTGGCAGACAGTGTGGGGGCATAACCTTATATAGAACAGGCGGCCATCAATAATCAAATTAAAAGGCGCGCTGGCCCTTTAATCCATCCAGCCGTCGCGCGCGTGCCTTAAGCAAGGGCACGCGCGCGGCGGTTTTCAGAGCGGAGACAGGAGCGGGGGACTGGTAAGTAAAGGGGTTTTTCCTGCCCAGAAGCAGAAGGACCACGGCTGGGGGCAGCCGCGGCACCCGCGCCGAACCCCGTAAGCGCCGGGGGATGGCCGCGGCGAGCCGCGGCGCCGAGCGCCGTGACACAAATGTCTGTTAGAAACCACATTTTTTAGAATAGAACCTGTAGTATAGCTGCATTTCACAGCAAAATGCCCCCAAAAATTCAAAACATGCCCCTTTTTACCCACTTATGACAATTGTGAAGACAAACGTCTGTTGAAACAACTTTTTTTAAAATGGGCCCGTAGCATTGCTCTTTTTAAAAGCGCATGACCCAAAACATTATAAAATGACTTTTTCAGCCATGTTAAAAATTGTGAGGGGAAATGCCACTTAGAACCCACATTCTGTTCAAAAGGCCCTGATTATAGCTGTATCTCACGCCCCCTGACCCAAAAAATTATAAAAATGACTTCTCAGCCATGTTAAAAATTGGGGGAAAAAATCCCATTAGAAGCCCATTTCTGTTTAAAGGACCATGATTATACTGTTTCCAGCCCCATGCCCCCAAAAAAAATTAAAAAAAATGATTCTCAGCCCGTTAAAAATTGTGAGGGGGAAATGCCATTAAACCCACATTTCTGTTCCAAAGGCCCAGTTTAGCTGTTCTCACAGCCCCATGCCCCCAAAACCATTGACAATGCGAAAATTTTAAAAGATGAAGTGGTAAATGGAATACGGTGTTGTATGAAACCTTGGTGTTTTTACGTCTCCTCACAGCAAAACAGCAAAATGAATTTTTGGGAAAAAGAGAAAAAAAAATTGCGTAAAAAATGTCTTTTTAAAAAAAAATTTTTTAAAGAGGACCATTTCTGTTAAAGAGGAATTGAATTTTAGAAGTCAACAAATCGGTACTCGGCAATTGGACCAAAAACATCATAGAGTCCATGCCTGATTTCTTGTGAAAGTCAAAGCCCACATTTTTGGGGAAAAAGCGATGCTTTTGTCTGTAATGATCCCCCCGCTTGTGAAGGTCCGCTCAGATATGACGCTGGCTGCTGGGCGGGAAAAACCCCCTCTATGGCGTAGCGAGCGAGCTCGGGCCATTTTTCCTTTTTGGATACCCAAAAGTCGAAGGGTACCGAAGTCGAGGGGAAACACAAACAAAAAAATGGGGTTTGAGCGCGGGTAATGGCACCATGTTTAAGCTGGTCCTGTGTGTTGGTGTGTGCCTGCTTTAACATGCGTTGGTGAGGTGGTAATAAGATTCCCAGAGGTCACCCTTAGGTTCTGCCACATTGCCTGCGCTGCTGCTGCTGCCGCTGCGGCTTTTGGCACTCTATGTGTCACGTCGCTGAGTTGTTCCCCCCGTGATATTTGAAGAAGTGAAGCAGACGCAACAGTGTCTCAGTTGATAAATCAGCAAGGTCCCCATTTCCTGATTTTACTTCTATTTGGGTGGGGGGAAGGGAAGTGCTGGTTTTGTTTTGTACCGGGGATCCGGAAGGTGGCCACCCGTAATGTTGTTCATTTTGATGGCCTTAATGCGAGGATCATGTTGGGGGAAATGGAGCATCCAGCACTCATGGAGGATGGAGCTTAATTTCCAAGTCTCTGGGTGAGGGGCAATAGCAAAAAAATTTCTTCATCTTCCTCCCCCGCCTCAAATTCAGAAACCCTTTTTCCAAGCAGGGACTTTGGTAAAGTTTGGGGTCTAGGAATACCCCCCTCCCCTCCCCCTCCTCCCCTTCCCCCCGGCCGGGTTAAAAACGCCCACTTGCTCAGTATGCCCCGGAGCTGATGACCCCTTGCACTAGCCCCGGACCCCGAACCCCTGCCCAATGAAGACCCCATAAAAATTTTGAAACTGTCGGGCCTTGTGGATTCGAGGAGAGAAAGGGTCCGTGTCCCCTTGTGTCCGTCTCCTCCCCTCCTGGGGGGGACCTGATGTTTTCAGGTGTCCAATGATCGTTCCAGAACTAAGATCACAACAATGGTCTGGACAAAGGGGATTTTCCGACGACCATTTTGGTGGGTTCTTCAAAATGGCAAGGTTTGGGGAGAGTCTTTTACTGCCTCCCTTCGGTTCAACACCCCCAGGTCCGCACTGTGGGTTGTCGGTGTGTCCTTTATGGTAATGGCATTGAGCTGCGCCAACGCTGGGCTGTGGAGGGGGGAATTCCCGTGTGTTTCCACGTCAAAATGAGAGGTTGAGGGGGGGCTAAGCTGATGTTCAAAGAGCAGGCGGGACGAAGCAGGGTCCCCAACGGCGGAAGTGGGGAACTCAGGGCCTCGACTTTCCCCAGCGGGGAGTCCAGACCCGGTTTCGCTTTAGAAATTTTTGGACGACGAGGTTATGAATGTGCCCCGGAAGGGTTTTGCTCCGCTACCGATTTAAGGGTGGCCCGCAGATTTTGACCCTTTTTCGCACACCCCTTGCCTGGCACAAAGTTCTTATCCCAGCCGCGTAGTCTCGGCGGCGGCCGTCCCCGTCCTGACTGTTGTGGACGGTCTCCAAGCAGATTAAATTCAAAACCGCCTGGTTTTTTGGGCCTGATGCCACTGGATGACCTTGGGGGAAGAACCCTGACCATCCCCGTGGGTTTTGAAGGTGTGCTCCCGGGCCCGGAGCCACCGTCACCACCAGAGACATCCCCCCCAGCTCACCCAGCGGCTGTCACAGAGTTTTTGGGCTTTGGCCGTGCTTACTAGTCCTGGGTCGGTGGTCAGAGGACTTTTCGTACCCCGATGCAGACAACAGCTTGAAATTTTAGATGACACGTGGCTGGCCAGGGCAGGGTGGGTTTTCTGGCAAAGAAATGCCTGCTCGGATTGGTATTGGGGGAGCAAGGGCCCTGAGTGGGTGGAACCATTGTGTCCACAGCGGAAAGGCAAAAATTTAAGGCCAAAAACCCGGCAATGCCGACATTTTGGCTTTGTCTTTGGGATGGTTTGGGGTTAAAATGTTTCTTTTTCTCCCAAACCGGAAGCAGAAAGGGTGGGCTAGTGGCCCCTGTCGGCGTGCAGGGCGTCAAACTATCGGAAGGAGAAGGTGTAGGATGGGTCTCTAATGGGGCTGGTGGTTCTGGGCGCGTGGAGGGAAGCAGAGGGT
>JAODAL010023858.1:0-61792 GCA_025379985.1 Phyllomedusa bahiana | reverse complement strand
CTGATTCAAAATTGCTGGATTCAAATTTTAACTGCAAGGTGGGCTTTAAAAACAAACTAAATGGGCAAAAATTAAAAAAGAAACCTATCTGAAATGTATACTGAAATAAAAGTGGAGTTTTGCACCTAACAAAAAAGACCTGCAGTTATAGAAAAGATGTGTATCCTTTATAAGTTCAGGCTGCCCAATACCCAGGAAATATTTCAATAGAAAACTGTTAATAATAAAGCTATTGCAGTGCAATGTCTACACTAGTCTTGGTGAATATATCCAGTAATTCTTTATAGAACTTGTCTGTGTTTGTCCGCGGCCCCCCCCCCCCCGCTCCACCCATGACTTTCAGCGGTAGATGCTTCTTTAAAATTCTTACCTAACTACATAAAATCTTCCAATCTCTGATCTAACTAAGTTGTAAGGATCACAGCTAACAGTAAGAGCTTTCTCTGTGAAGAAATAGAATAATTTTGCTAAACTGTTTGGAACAGGCAGGCGCACACCCTACTGCTATGAGACGCTGACAGACACTGTTCATGAACAGGAAGGGCTGTTCTATGTAAAACGGGGTCATGTGATTTTTTCCAGCCAATCGCAACCATACACATCCCAGTCATGACGTCGCACACACATCTCACCCTGCTCTATTCTGTAAGCTGATTTGCTGGCCGCCAAAATGACAGGAAGCGCCGAAAATGGCGCAATATTAATAGATGTCACAGATTTTAACCTAAATTATGCATTGATCTAAATTTTCGATCAACAAAAAAAATTTGTGCCGATTTCAACTTTGTCGATAATAATCGCTCAACACTAGTGATAATGTTTTACACTTAATCAAAATGATTTTTTTTTATCAATACTTCATGAGGCACGGCGCTGAGCGCCAAGATTTCAGTGCGCTCATCTCTCCATAGACTACAATGGGAGAAGTAGCTCGCGCTCTGATTGGCTGGGATAGCCAAGCCCCCGCTAGCTCAACCAATCAGCTCTTTTTGCATTTTTTCTGTATTTTGAACTGTCCCGCCGTTGATTCTGTTTGGGCAATCGTTCTCCCTAGGTTTTAATGGTTCACTGTCGCTCTTATTCTGTTTGGCCGGTTTATGCCGAACAATGGGGAATAGCTTTCAGATTTTTAATTACTGTATTTTCCCCGGGAATTTCCAATATCAGATTTCTTGATATTGCGCCGTTCTCGTTTTTTGAATGTGCTTTTTTTTTTACTTCTGTTTATTTTTGAGGGTTGAGCTCTTTTTCTGAGAATGTTTTCCGCCTTTATAAAAGGCGATTTTTTTCAGAATCTACTCCTGCTGCACGGAGCGGAGCGCCGGAGATTTCTGTCGCGATCTTCTATCTGCTTCCTCGCATGTTCCGATCCTGCTTCACTTCGCCGCCGCCGGAGCATTTAGACCAAAATAAACCAGGTCTGCCTTTCAGAGCTGCCGAGCGCTGCACTGCGCCTCGCTTTGCCGACTCGCGATCGTCCATGCCTCGGAGTTTTCGAGCGCGCCGCTTCACCCGGAACGCCTTTCCCCGCGCCCACATGCGCCCCTTGCCCGCCCTTTCATGCGGGGTGCAGCTGAAGTGGCGAACGCTGCGCCTAACACCGCATCCCTGCGTCCGACAGGGGGATTCGGGCCGGGAGGCGCAGTATACGCCAAAAAACAGGCGTAAAGCCCGTTCATACATGTCGCCCAATATGTCAAAAGGTAGGTATAAAGAGACGAAGTACAATACTAAGGATCCTGGAGAAAAGGGGGTGGGGAGAAAAAAGTGGACAGGAATGTATAACAGAGAGAAAAGAACCAGGTAAAGAAGATAGATGAGATAAGCTCAGAGTGGAGACATATATTAGGTAGTATAGTGGGATATATAAGAGAGGAAAGAATGTAGAACTAATAGGAAGTGGAGGAAAAAGGTGAACAGGAGCATAATATATGAAAAAAAAAAACGTTTTATACAGGTAAGAGTCATAAATAAATACCACATAGATGTATATAGAGAAGCATCCAAGAAAACAATAGGTAATATGGACCAAATGAGGATAGGTATCTGCAAGAACTAGGGTGTGTAAAAAGTTACTCCCTGTGAGCTGAATCCCCTAATATATATATATATATATATATATATATATATATATATATATATATAATATAATATATATTATTTATATATATTTTTAGAGGATTCACTTGCATCCATACGCCATCTTGGACCAGCTCAGAGGGTTTTATCTCACGGGAATGCCGTGTTTTGTAAACGGGAAGACACACCGACAAAGGTTTCTTTCTTTCTGGCCTCAGCCTGTTTTATTTTGGTACAGATCCACAGCCTTCAGCAATAAAGCAAATCAAACCCTAGGCTCTCTGGCCATAATCTTACATGAATAGAGACCCTCTCTACCTGTGGTCTGAACCTACCTTTCAGCCACATAAGCACAAACAATTACCAGTCTCCACTGGTTCTCAAGCCTCTGGGGGGCCAGAGCCTCTCTGCAGCTCCTGCACTGCTCCACACTCAGGTAGCAGACCACACGCCCTGAACACCTGTGGTCCCAGGCTTTTATAGGCCTCCAGACACGTGTACAAGACCTGGCCTGGAACACTGGGAGTAGACACCCACCCGACACATTGTCTACTCCCAATAAGAGCCGACCCAGGAACGACTGAAAAGCCAAACTAACTAGACACAGTTGCCAACCACTTAGTGTGGCTGACAACTGATATGGCTGGCTTCTATCCCACCAAGGTCAGGTACCCTTGGTGGCGTGTTGTTTGCAGGTAACCAGCTGCACACCCTCTAGTGGCAGAAACATGCGACTACCAGCGGTCGCTCTGCCACAATATATATATGCACAGTGGAGAAAAAAAGTATTTAGTCAGCCACCAAATATGCAGGTTCTCCCACTTAAAAAGATGAGAGAGGCCTGTAATTGACATCATAGGTAGACTATGAGAAACAAAATGAGAAAACAAATCCAAATGTATAAGGTCAATAACAAAAGTTCATCTCAATATATATCCTTTGTTGGCAATGACAGAGGTCAAATGGTAATATGGTAATCCTAATTGACCTAAAAAAGATAAGGTTTATTCCAATTACATGTCAGATAGTGAAAGAAACATGCATATGTGCCTTTTTATAATATATCCAAATTAGGGATGAGCGATATTATCACCAAAAGTTTAAATTGGCACGTTTTTAGGCTTATCGGAATTTTCCGATCACGCAATAGTTTAGGTGACAATTTTACAGATAATCTATTACTATCGTGCCATTTTCAGCGTTTCCTGTCATTTTGGTGACCAGCCAATCAGCTCCTAGGATAGAGGGGGGTGAGGAGGATGTACAACGTCACCACTTTCCGGTGTATGGATCTCATTGGGTGCAAAAATCACATGACCTCGTTTTATCTATGCAACTGTATTTCCTGTTTGAGCTCATACTCTGTCTATCACACTTCACAGCAGGACGTGTCTCTCTTCATTTAAAACCCAAAAGCTGTTCTAACAGCTCTGAGAGATAGTCTCTATTAATACAATAAATCATCCACCTACCTACAGCATAGAATAGAGTTACATTAGAGAATTTCACTTCTTATTTAGTTAGAGAAAGTTTTAAGGACATCTACTGGTGTGTGCAACTGCGAGGGTGGAGAGGGTGGCTGAGGGGAGGGGAGAAGGAGAGGCTTTTGAAAGGAAGACATTTTGCAGCTCAGTGTGCTCTGTGATCTTCAATTGAAAAAGAATTGTTTTCTACCACTTTTTCTCCAGCAGACCTCTGATAGGAGTTGAAATTGTCCCTTTGTTTTCAGTTCTATTGCATTCACTGTGGGAGAGGGAGGACGGCTGCACGGGGGAGGGGGGGGGGGAGTCGGCTGCGGGGATGGGGCGGCCCCGAGGAGATGCATTTGAAAGGAAGATATTTTGCAGCTCAGTGTGTTCTGTGATCTTCAATTGAAAAAGAATTTTGGCTAGCAGACCTCTGATAAGAGTTGAAATTGTCCCTGTGTTTTCAGTTCTATTGCAATCACTGCGTGTCAGTGTTCCTAAAAACCGGCATAACTTATCCCTATAATGTTTAAATAGTTTTATTGAAGTCCGTGCGTCTGTTTTCCGCAAAGAGCTCAGTTGTACGCATATTTTGGGGTTTGCATATTTTTAGTAAATTTCGCTTGTAGTCAGTGGTGCGAAGGCCGCCATATTAATCCATATAACATTTAAATACTATTATTGCAGTCCGTGTGTCTGTTTGGATAAGAGAGCTTAGTTGTACGCATATTATTTTATACATATTTGATAGTAAATTACGCTTGTTGTCAGTGGTGCGAATGCCGCCATATTAATCCATATAACATTTAAATACTCTTACTGCAGTCCATGCATCTGTTTGGTGCATAGAGCTCAGTTGTACGCATATTGTGTTATACATATTTGATAGTAAATTACGCCTGTATTCAGTGGTGAGAAGGCCGCCATATTAATCCATATAACATTTAAATACTCTTATTGCAGTCCATGGGTCTGTTTGCCGCAAAGAGCTCAGTTGTACGCATATTGTGTTATACTGACATATTTGATAGTAAATTACACCTGTAGTCAGTGGTGCAAAGGCTGCCATATTAATCCATATAATTTTTCAATATTTCTATTTCACTCAGTGCGTCTCAATTTGGCGCTAGTCATGCACTTGTACGCAAATTATTTTACACATTATTTCATAGTAACTGCCGTTTGTTGTCAGTGGTGGCAAAACCGCCATATGTAATCCATATAACATTTTAATACTTCTATTTCAACTGCTAGTCCTACTGGGCAGTTGTAAATCTCAGGGACTGAAGGAAGAACACTGTTGGTTTTGTATTACGGTTCTTCCACCAGACCGCATTTCACAGATATTTGATTAGTTGGCTGTTGGAAATTAGTGGGATTTAAGAAAAGCTGTGATTTGCCATCTTTCAATAAGAGACTGTCAAAAACTCTTCCATGCCTTTTACATTTTTAGATTTCTGAACATGGAGCGAACTGCAGGTGGTAAGCGAGCAAAGAGGGGTGTATGACATGGAGATAGAGGTACGAGAGAAGGTGCTCCTTCCAGTGCTGGTGACAACACGCAAGCTAGCGGATCGTCGGTTGCAGGACCGTCAGGCCTATCATCGCTGGGTCGGGGGCCCCCTGTGAATCTCAGTAACGAACAGCATCGCCAATCTGTTCTTCAGTGGTTAATTGCAACCTGCATCCACCAGTTTTACCTCCTGCCTCCCAGTCACGGCCACAAATGTCACCCATCATCATCATCATCGCACCTCCCATCATGAAGGGAAGGCACCCCAAAATGTCAACTCATGTATCCACCACTGTGGATAATCCATTTTCTGAAGACCTCTTGATGACAAATGCGGGGTGGGGGTCAGAAGGCATTTCAAAAGATCAAGAGGCCAAAGAGGACGATTTTGTCTGCTCTGACGCCCAATCGCTGATGACATCAGAGGAGGAGAAGGAAACTGGTCAATCGGCAAAAATCACGGACGGTCGGCAACGCCTTGCAGTGCCTGTTGCTTGTAGCCCGCAGCTCCAGGATGCAGAATGTCAGGACGAGGAAGTCACCTGTGTTGATGTTGATGATGACGACGACCAAGGCCGCCGATAGGGCAGTACAACCAGTACTGCTCTACCAGGCCCGGCCACTCTATGAAGGCAGGGGGGCCCACCACCATCGGCAGGATCCATTCCCTTGCTTCACAGAGGCTCTCTCTTAATTGTATGCCCGTCTGTTCGACACGCATACAATTAAGATATACGGTGGGGCCTAGGAGCTCCCGGGGGGCTGTGCGCCCCTGCCCCTGCCGGAACCTAAACTCCTGGGCAGGCGGAGCGGCCAGGGGAGAAGTAATTAGGGGACTTTTGCCCACAGGGGCCTAATGATGGGGGGTAACTATGCCTACAGGGGGCCCTAATAACTGGAGGGCCTGGGTAAAAAACTATGCCTACAGGGGGCCCTAATATGGGGGGGGGGACTATGCCTACAGGGGGGCCCTAATGCGCTTTTGGGGGGGAAAACTATTTCTTTCAGGGGGACTTGTAATGGGGGGGGGGGACTATGCCTACAGGGGGCCCTAATGAATGGGGGAACTATTTGCCTACAGGGGGCCCTAAAGACTGTGGGGGAACTATTTGCCTACAGGGGCCCTCATGACTGGGGGGGGGGACTATTTGCCTACAGGGGGGTCCTAATCTACAGGGGGGCTATTTGCCTTACGGGGGCCCTAATCTAGGGGGACTATTCTGCCTACAGGGGGGCCTAATCTAACAGGGGGGGACTATTCTGCTACAGTGGGGCCCTAATCTACTGGGGGGACTATTCTGCCTACAGGGGGGGCCTAATCTACAAGGGGGGACTATTTGCCTACAGGGGGGCCTAATCTATGGGGGGGACTATTTGCTGCATGGGGGCCCTAATCTACAGGGGGGGACTATTCTGCCTACAAGGGGGCCCTAATCTACAGGGGGGACTATTCTGCCTACAAGGGGGCCCTAATCTACAGAGGGCCTTATTCTACCTACAAGGGGGCATTAATCAACAGAGGGCCCTATTCTACCTACAGGGGTGGCCTAAGCTACAGGGGGCCCCCATTGTACCTACATGGGAACCCTAAACTACCTCCCGGGGGCCGAAGCTGCCTTCATTCCCCAAGCTCTTGCTCTGCCCGTGGGTGCCAAGCTACAGCCGGGGGCCCTGGTGTTCCTACATACCGCTGGGGAGCCCCCTAATTACCAGGGAGGTAATTATTACCATTTGGGCCATTATAAATTGGGGATTTGGACATGGGGGAGGGGGCACTAGTTGGGAAAATGATAAAAAAGTGAGGGTTCAGGTGTTTGTGTTGTAAAGTCTACAGGGATGAGTGGTGGACGGAGGAAGTCATCATGGATGTCTAGACCGAATAGAGAAGAAAATGGAAAGGGAACGACTCCTCAGACAAGATGTCACTTGTGAGGCCCTAAATGTAAGTAAACTATTTGCAAAGCACCTGTGTACATGGTATTTACCACTATAGGGTCACTTTATGAAGGAAATGTTGGTTTTGGTGTGATGGTTTATAATCACTAACAGTATGGCGGTATTATTCAGTATTGTTATGTTGGAGATATGCGGTGATGATGTGCTGATATTATTAGGTGCTTGTATATTGTTGTTGTTTTGTGATATTGGTCTTGGTATACTGGTTTAGTCAATAACATTATGGTGGGACTAGTCAGTATATGGTAGTGATAGGTGGCGGTATTATTTAGAATTTATATATTGTTGCTTGGCAATATTGGTCTGGGTATACTGGCTTTGCCAGTAACATTATAATGATGACATGTGGAGGTATTTGCTGGACCCAGCAAGAACTAAATCCAAAAACAATGGCAAATTTTTATTTCCTTTTCTTGTGACCCCAAAAACATTTTTTTATTTTTTTGGGGTGGCGATGGTTGTGGGACGGGGATGGGTGGGGCTCTATTGGGACAACCGGGGATGGGGAGGGAAATGGTTGGGTCAGCCAGAGGGTGGGGGGGGCCCAGATGCTCCAGCTGTATGGGGCCTTAAAATTTCTGATGGCGGCCCTGGCTACGACATTGCGGATTCAACGTGGTCTTTTCAGTAGAATTTGCTTGCGAGCGCTTCATCACTGGACGAAGAGGAAGACGATGGAGTAGTGTCAGTATGGGTCCCGCCTCAAAAAGGTAGAGGGTGGTCGCACAAGTCCGCTGAGATTATTCCGCCAGTCATGATCAGCGGAAACACCACTCCTCACTTATCGCCGTTGAAAAGGTCCAGGACCTCTCAAGCTTGGGCCTTTTTCGATCAAGCTTCTGATTCACCCAGCAATGTCAAATGCTGCCTTTGCCAAATAAGCATCATTAGAGGGAAAAATCTCAGGAGTATAACAACCACCAACATGTCTAGTCACAAGCAGCGAATGCATGAGTGAAATGGAGGGAACACTTGGCGTTTTTTGCCACACTGTTCCCGGGCTTTCAACCACTGTCACAACCTGTGTCTCATTCTCCTCCTCTTCCTCCGCCACTTCCAAGACCAAGCGTTCCTCAGCTGCCCATGTCTCTCAGCGTCATGATCAAGGATCAGCCTCCGCTTCAGCCTCCACCGTCGCCCTGGTACCACCAGCACCACCAGAGACACAGCCTACCCCTTCTCCTTCCACCAGTTTTTCCTGCATGCCGTACAGTGGCCAGTCTAGCAGCCAGCCTTCTGTCTACCAGGTTTGGGAGCAGAAGAAACACTTTATCCCAATCCATTCCAAAGCCAAATGCCTGAATGTCGGTATTGCCAAGCTTTTGGCCTTGGAAATGTTGCCTTTCCGTCTGGTGGACACAGATGGGTTCCGCCACGTCATGGCCCTTTCCTGCCCCCAATACCAGATGCTGAGCAGGCATTTCTTTTCCAGAAAAGCCGTATCTGCCCTGGCCAGCCACGTGTCATCTAAAATCTCGTTGTCTGCATCTGTGTCTGGCAAAGTCCATCTGACCACATGGAATAGTAAGCACGGCCAAGGCCGCTATATCTCTGTGACAGCTCACCGGGTGAGCTGGGTGGATGTCTCTCGTGGTGACGGTGGCTCTCGGGCTCGGCGCACGCTCTTCAAAACCGCAGGGATGGTGCAGGGTTCTTTCCCCCAAGGTCCACTGGAAACATCACGTGCCCAGAGAATCCAGGCCGTGTTGAAATTATCTGTCTTGGAGACAGTCAACACAGAGTTCAGGAGCTGTGGACGTCACTCCGCAACGAGACAGAGACCTGGCTGGGTGACAAGAACCTTGTGACAGGCAAGGTGTTAAGCAATAATGGTCGAAATCTCCTGGCCGCCCTTAAGATCGGAAGGATAGAGCACATCCCTTGCCTGGCACACGTCATGAATCTCGTTGTCCAGAAATTTCTAAAGCGCTAACCGGGTCTGGACTGCCTGCTGAGGAAGGCTCAAGGTCTGAGCTAACACTTCCGCTGTTCGCACCCTGCTTCGTCCCGGCTGGCGGCATTACAGCGTCAGCTCGGCCTCCCCGTCAACCGTCTCATTGTTGACATGGCAACACGTTGGAATTCCACCCTCCACATGCTCCAGCGATTGTGGCAGCAGCGCAATGCCATTACGCAGTACGAAGTGACACATGGACTGACAAGCAGTGGTGCAGACCTCAGAGTGTTTCATAGTTTCATAGTTTGTAAGGCTAAGAAAAGACAAGTCGTCCATCTAGTTCAGCCTGTTGTGCTAAGGTGTTGATCCAGAGGAAGGCAAAAACCCCCAATGAGGTAGAAGCCAATTGTCCTCATTTTAGGGAAAAATTCCTTCCTGACTCCAATCTGGCAATCAGAAAAATCCCTGGATCAATGACCCCTCTCCAATCCTAGTCACTATAACTTGTTTTATTATTACGCTCCAGAAATGCATCCAAACCATTTTTGAACTCGATTATTGAATTCACCATGACAAGTCCCTCTGGCAGAGAATTCCATAGTCTCACTGCTCTTACAGTAAAGAATCCCTTTCTATGTTTATGTAGAAACTTTCGTTCCTCAAGACGTAACGGATGCCCCCTTGTTCTAGATACAGCCCTGTGTATAAATAAATCTTGGGAGAGATCTTTATATTGACCTTTGATGTATTTAAACATATTTATTATGTTCCCCCGAAGCCTTCTTTTCTCTAAACTAAATAACCCTAATCTTGCCAATCTTTCTGTGTACTGTAGTCCACCCAGTCCTTTTATTATTTTTGTTGCCCGCCGTTGTATCTGTTCAAGCTCTACAATGTCTTTCCTGTGCACTGGTGCCCAAAACTGTATACAATATTCCATGTGTGGTCTAACCAGTGACTTGTATAATGGGAGAATAATGTTCTCATCATGTGCATCTATGCCCCTTTTAATGCACCCCATGATCCTATTTGCTTTGGCTGCTGCTGCCTGACACTGGCTGCTACAATTAAGTTTACTGTCCACCAGGATTCCCAAAGCCTTCTCCAGGTCACTTTTACCCAGTGTTATTCCATTTAACATGTAATAATGTAATGGATTTCTCTTCCACATGTGCATAACCTTGCATTTATCAGTGTTAAACCTCATCTGCCATTCCCTGCCCCGGCCTCCAACTTATCCATATCCCTTTGTAATAACTTATTTTCCTCTATTGTGTTGATTACTTTAAAGAGCTTAGATCGTCTGCAAAGATCGATATTCTACTGTGTATTCCCTGTGTAAGATCATTAAAAAAAATGTTAAAGGGGATGGGGCCCAAATACTGACCTTGGGTACCCCACTGTGTGGAGCCACCAGAGGGAGGCGGGGGAAAAGAGTCTGCCCCACCCTTGGGTTTTTTGAAGAAACCCCCAAAATGGTCAGTGTGGCAATCCCCTTGTCTGATAAATTTGTGGTGGTCTTATTTTTCTGGAACAATCTTGGAACTCTGAAACAAAAAAGTCCCCAGCGGGGGGAACGGACAAGAGCTTTTCTTTTGTCGAATCCAAAAAGGCCCCGACAGTTTCAAACTTTATGGGTTATTGGCAGGGGTTAGGGCCCGGGGTGGTGCAAGGCGACCCCTCGTTCAGGTACGCATTGAGACAAGTCGGGGATGTGTTAAAAGCTGAGGAGGAGGATGGGGTATTTGGACCCCGACGTTCCCAATGTCCCTCCCCTTGGAAAGGGGTTGGCACGGTTTGAGGGGGAGGAGGAAGATGAAAAGACAGTTTGCTAGGACCCCCGACCCCGAGGCTTTGGAAAAACAAAGGGTCCATCTCTCCATGAGTGTTGGATGTCCATTTCCCCCAAATATCCTCGATTGGGCCCTCAAAATAAAAAGTTACTGGGTTTCCCCCTCCTCATCCCCGGGGACAAAAGAAATCAGCATTTTCCCTTCCCCCCACCAAATAGAGATAAATGCAGAATTGGGGACGTGTGATTGATCAAAGGGGAATCGTTGGTTCCTTCCCTTTCAAATGTACGGGGGAAAAACTCAGCAACGTGACGCAGTAGGTACCCCAAATAGCTGCCGCAGAAAAAGACTTTTTGGAAAAGGAATGGATGACCCTTTGGGGCCCTTTTTACCCCTCACCCCGATTAAAGCAAAGGGGACACTACAAAAACACAGAGCCCGCTTAAGTCATGGGATGATTCTGGTCTTAACCGATGTTTTTGGTATTTCCGGGCCCCAAACAATTTTGGTATCCAAAATGGATGAAAGATCCAGCTCCTGCAGCCCGGTATATTGACGGCCCTTTGCAAGTGGAGGAGTCTTTTCAGACAAAACCGGCTTTCCCCCCTTTTATGTGGATCTCTTGTTTTCAAGATGAATCAGGTGTGGGTTTGTAATTTGTGGTCCCCAAATTTCTGAGGTACCGATTAGTTGCGCTTATTCACATTTCCCCTTCAAACAGGAAAAGGTCCCCTTGAAAAAAAAATTTAAGTGATATTTCTTACTGAATTTTTATTCCCCTTCCCAAAAGGTTATGTGGTGGTTTTGGGTGAGGGACTGTAAAAACACCAATTGTACACGTTTATGAAAAAAAAAATTATTCCATTTACTCACTTCATCTTTAAAATTTTCACACTGTCAATGGTTTTGGGTCATGGTGCTGTGAGATACAGCTATAATCAAGGTCCTTTGGAACAGAAATGTGGCTTCTAAGTGGCATTTCTCCCTCACAATTTTTAACAGTGGCTGAAAAGTCATTTTTATAATTGGGTCATGCTGCTGTGAAATACAGCTATACTACAGGTTCTATTTTAAGAAAATCTGGTTTCTAACAGACATTTGTTCTTCACAATTGTCAAGAGTATCCAAAGGGTCATGTTTAGAATTTTTGGGGGCATGTTGCTGTGAAATACAGCTATACTACAGGTCCTATTGTAAAAAATGTGGTTTCTTACAGACATTTGTTCTTCACAATTGTCAAGAGTGGCCAAAGGTCATGTTTTGAATTTTATGGGGCATGGTGCTGTCAAAAACAGGAATAGGTAGGACACTGTTAATGGACACATATTGAAAAATGACTTTTGCAAGATCCTTAACATAGCCAGCAATCCCTGTAGTGAGACAACACATTTAATACAATAAAAAAAAAAGAAACAAAGACGTGGTGGGATTCCATCCTATTTTAAAAATGTGTTTTCTAGAATTAAACTACTAAAAAACTTGCATGTACAAAATAGCGGATATAAATATTCCTCTGAATTGTACAAGGGAGGTACAGGAAGACTTTAATAGATGTAGGTTATTCAGAGGACATGGAGTATGGAGCACATTCGCCACCCCAAGAACAGAGACAATTTCCTCCAACACGTTGATTAAAACGAGAAAAAGAAAGCCAAGAAAAAGGGCACCTGGGTGGAACAGGAGTGTCAACCACCAGCATTTCCAAGTGAAGCTCAATTGGTTCGCACTCATACGGAGGGGCAAGCGCTCTCTTAGAGGCAGAAATTTCTCAATCGCTAACCAGGTCTTGACTGTGTACAGAGGAAGGCTGGAGGTCTTAGCTCACACTTCCGCTTCCGCACTCCGCTTCAGCACAGCTTTTTTCGTTGCTGTGTCATAAGGGCATTTTTGCCATGTTAATGGATGACGAACACCAGCTCTGGCTCTCACCACACCTACTGTAACTCGGGCCCTTCTAGCTGAACCTGCGTGTTAATAGATAACGAACACCAGCCATAGCTCTCACCACACCCACTGTAACTCCGGCTCTGCTACCTGAACCTGCTTGTTAATAAATAACGAACACCAGCCCTGGCTCTCACCGCACCCACTGTAACTCCGGCCCTGCTATCTGAACCTGCGTGATCCACGTTTACAGCCTTACCTGCCTTGATCAGTAATTTCCTTCAACCCACTTGACAGTAGAATGCAGAATTTTCAGACAGGCCTCGTTGACCTACTGGGGACATCTGTTTCGTTTGCTTCATATTCTAGTGTCACGGTGGAACAATGTCACCAGTAGAATGAAAAAAGTACCTCTAGCCGCAGCATTATTGGAAAACTAGTTGTTTTTAATATAGTTTATTTCTTATTGCAAAATTTTCTGCTGATGGTCCATAAGGGCACCTGTGCAGGTTTTTGGGTCATGCTGCATTACAGGATATGGATAGTCAATGTCCATTTCACTAAAATACTGCGTCGTGTGTGCGATGTCATGACTGGGATGTGTATGGTTGCGATTGGCTGGAAAAATCACATGACCTCGTTTTACATAGAACAGCCCTTCCTGTTCATGATCAGGGGTCTCTCAGCGTCTCATAGCAGGAGGACGTGTGCCTCCCTGTGTCCAAACAGCTCAGCAAAAATTATTCTATTTCTTCACAGAGAAAGCTCTACTGTTAGCTGTGATCCTTACAATTTAGATCAGAGATTGGAAGTTTTTAAATGTAGTTAGGAAGAGAATTTTAAAGGAGCATCTACCGCTGTAAAGTCACAGAGGGGAGCGGGGGAGGGGGGGGGTGGGGAGGGGACCGGGGGCGAACACAGACAAGCTCTAAAAAAGAATACTGGATATAGTTCACCAAAACTTAGTGTAGACATTGCACTGCAATAGCTTTATTATTAACAGTTTTCTATTGAAACATTTCCTGGATATTGGGCAGCCTGAACTTATATTAGGATACAAATCTTTTCTAGTAACTGCAGGTCTCTTTGTTAGGTGCAAAACTCCACTTTTATTATCAGTATTCATTTCAGATAGGTGTTCTTTTTCAATTTTGCCCATTCCAGCTTTGTTGATATAGCCACCTTGCAGTTAAATTAGAATCCAGCAATTTTGTAGTCAGCCAAAAAGGTGCCAAAATACCTTTTATTATCCGAATTCATTTCAGATACATGTTTTTTCACTTTGGCGCAGGTCAGCTTTGTTGATAGATCTACTTTGCAGTTAAATGTGAATACAGCAATTTTGTAGTCACCACAGGTGAATTGAAAGGTGCCAAAAATACCTTTTGATATCCGTATATATATTTCAGACAGGTGTTTTTTTCACTTTTGGTCAGTCAAGCTTTGTTGATAGATCAACTTTGCAGTTAAATTTGAATCCAGCAATTTTGTAGTCAGCACAGGTTGATAGGTGCCAAAAATACCTTTTATTATCCGAATACATTTCAGATACGTGTTTTTTTTACTTTTGGGGCAGTACATCTTTGTTCATTGAGGCCCTTGCACTAAATGTGAATACAGCAATTTTGTAGTCACCACAGGTGAATTGAAAGGTGCCAAAAATACTTTAATTAACCGAATACATTTCAGATACGTGTTTTTTCACTTTTGGGGCAGGCCAGCTTTGTTGATAGATCTAGTTATGCAGTTAAATGAGAATACAGCATTTTGTAGTCACCACAGGTGAATTGAAAGGTGCCAAAAAAACCTTTTATTATCCGAATTCATTTCAGATACATGTTTTTTCACTTTGGCGCAGGCCAGCTTTGTTGATAAAATCTACTTTGCACTTAAATGTGAATACAGCAATTTTGTAGTCACCACAGGTGAATTGAAAAGGTGCCAAAAAATACCTTTTATTATCCGAATACATTACAGATTTCTGTTTTTTCACTTTGGTGCACTACAAACTTTGTTCATTTTAGGCACATTGCACTTAAATGAGAATAAAACAATTTGTAGTCACCACAGGGGAATTTGAAAGGGGGCCCAAAAAAACCTTATTATCCGAATACATTTCAGAAACGTGTTTTTTTCACTTTTGACGCAGGCCAGCTTTGTTGATAGAGCTACTTGCAGTTAAATGTGAATACAGCAATTTGTAGTCACCACAGGTGAATTTAAAGGTGAGGTCCAAAAATACCTTTTGAATATCCTATAATATTTCAGACAGGTGTTTTTTTTCACTTTTGGTCAGTCAAGCTTTGTTGATAGAATCAACTTTGCAGTTAAATTTAGAATCTCCAGCAATTTTGTTTTGATTTGAGGGATTTGAGAATAGCTGTGATTTGCCGTCTTTTAATAAAACTAGTTCCCAAAACTCTTCCCATACCATACCTTCTCAAATTTTTTTTAGATTTCTGAACATGGATTGAAATTCAGGTGGTAAGCGAGCAAAGTGGGGGGTAGGACCTGGAGGTAGAACAGTGCGCTAACCCCAAGAGAGAATGGTCGCACCTCTACTCCAGTGCTGGCGACAACACGCATGCCAGCGGATCGTCAGCTGCAGGACCGTCACCTGTCATGCACTGGGTCAGGCCCTGTGAATCTAAGTAACAAGCAGGCGTCGCCAATCTGTCCTTCAGTGGTTAATGCAACCTGCATCCAGCAGTCTTACCTCCACGTCCTCCCAGTCACGGCCACAAATCTGGGGGTCATGCAGGTTTGGGGCTCATGCTGTGGTACAAGACAGGGATAGTGAATAGTCTGTCAGTTTTTTTCTGTGACTCTCGTTGCCTGATTGTCTTGCCTAAGATGTAGCACGTAAAACCAGTTAGCTGTTGTGGATGTATTACCAGCTTCTCCATCCTGTTTGGTTGTAAGAATGAAGCGTGTTGTCAGACTTTAAATGGTCATCGGTAGTGTTAAGGCGATTATTATCGAACAAAGTTGAAATCGCACAGTTTTTTTGTTGATCGAAATTTTCTTAAATCATCGGCGATAATTTTGGTTAAAATCTGTGCAATCATCTATTAATATCGCGCCATTTTCGGCGACACCCTCATTCTTCACCTCCTGTCATTTTGTTGGGCGCGCCAAGCAAATCCTCTACAGATAGAGCAGGGTGAGATGTGGGTGCGAACGTCATGACTGGGATGTGTATTGTTTGCCGATTGGCTGTAAAATCACATGACCCTTCGTTTTAACATAGAACACCCTGTCCTGTTCTAAAGATCATTGTCTCTAAGCGTCTCATAGCAGTAGAACGTGTGGCTCTGCCTTTGGTCCAAAACAGCTCAGCGAATTATTCTATTTCTTCACACAGAGAAAGCCTCTGGTTAGCTGTGATCCTTACAACTTAGTAAGATCAAGAGATTGGAAGATTTTATATAGTTTAGGTAGAGAATTTTAAAGAGCATCTACCGCAGTAAAGTCACAGGGGTAGGCGGGGGGCCCCCCACAGGCGAACACAGACAAGCTTAATAAGAATACTGATATATTCACCAAGACTTAGTGTAGACATTGCAACTGCAATAGCTTTATTATTAACAGTTTTCTATTGGAAATATTTCCTGGATATTGGGCGAGCCTGAACTTATATTAGGATACACACGCATCTTATCTAGTAACTGCCAGGTCTCTTTGTTAGGTCAAAACTCCAATTTTATTATCAGTATACATTTCAATAGGTGTTCTTTTTCAATTTTGGCCCATTCCAGCTTTGTTGATAGCCACCATTGCAGTTAAATAGAATCCAGCAATTTTGGTAGTCACACAGGTGAATAGGTGCCAAAAATACCTTTTATTATCCAATACATTTCAGATTCGTGTTTTTTCTCACTTTGGCGCACTACAGCTTTGTTCATTGAAGGCACCTTGCACTTAAATGTAAAATACAGCAATTTTGTAGTCACCACAGGTGAATTTGAAAGTGTACCAAAATACCTTTATTATCCAAATACATTACAGATACGTGTTTTTTCACTTAGCGCAGCCAGCTTTTTTGATAGATCTAGTATGCAGTTAAATGTGAATAGAGCAATTTGTAGTCACCACTAGGTGAATTGAAAGGTGCCAAAAAAAAAAATAAAACCCTTTTATTATCCGAATTCATTCAGATACATTTTTTTCACTTTGCGTCAGTGCCAGCTTTGTGATAGATCTACTTTGCAGTTAAATGTGAATACAGCAATTTTGTAGTCACCACAGGTGAATTGATTGGTGCCAAAAAATCTTTTTATTATCCGAATAACATTACAGATACTGTTTTTTTCACTTTGGTGGTACTAACAGCTTAAAGCTTGTTCATTGAGGCACCTTGCACCTTAATGAGAATACAGCAATTTTGTAGTCACCCACAGGTGATTTGAAAGGTGCCAAAAATACCTTATTTATCCGAATACATTTCAGATACTGTTTTTTTTCACTTTGACGCAGGCCAGCTTTGTTGATAGAGCTACTTTGCAGTTAAATGTGAATACAGCAATTTTGTAGTCCACCCACAGTGAATTGAAAGGTGCCAAAAATACCTTTTGATATCCTTTATATTTCAGACAAGGTGTTTTTTTTCACTTTTGTCAGTCAAGCTATGTTGATAGATCAACTTTGCAGTTAAATTTTTGAAATCCACAATTTTGTTGGATTGAGGGATTTGAATAGCCTGTGATTGCGTCTTTTAATAAGAACGTTCCAAAACTCTTCCATACCTTACTCAAATTTTTATATTCTGAACCAAGGAGCGAAATTCAGGTAGTAAGCGAGCAAAGAGGGGGGTAGGACATGGAGGTAGAGGTACGAGAGAAGTGCTCCTTTCCAGTGCTGGCGACAACACGCATGCCAGCGGATCGTCGTTTGCAGGACCGCAGGCCTGTCATAGGCTGGGTTTCAGGGCCCTGGTGAATCTAAGTAAACGAACAGCGTCGCCAATTCTGTCCTTCAGAGGTTAATGCAACCTGCAACCATCAGTCTTAAACCTCCTCGTCCTCCCTCATCACCGGCCACAAATCTGGGGTCCATGCAGGTTTTGGGGCTCATGCTTTGGTGGCCCAGGACAATATAGTCGATGTCAATTCAAATAAAATGGTTTGAAAGACTCCTTTTTGTTTTTTCCGGCACTTTTTAAATCTGGGGGTCATGCCAGGTTTGGTGCTCAAGCTGTGGCTCAGGACAGGGATAGTCCATGTCCAGATGAAACTTAAATGGTGGTTTGAAAGACTTCTTTTTCCGCACTTTTTTATTCTGGGAATCATGCAGGTTTGGGGCTCATGCTTGCGTTCCCAGACAGGGATAGTCAATGTCCAGGTCAAGTAAAATGATGGTTTAAAATAATACTGCCCTCTGTCACTTGTTATTTGTGGGTGATTCATGTTAAGAGTCATTCTCTGGTATAATACCAGGGATAGTGAATGGTCTGTGATTTTTTTTCTGTGGCTTTATAACCTAAGTGTGTTGCCTAAGATGTAGCAACGAAATCCCTTTGAATGTTGCGGAATTTAATTCCAGCTTCTCCAGCCCCTGTTTTGGGTGTAAGAATGAAAGGTGATGTTGCTCTCCCATAGACTTAAATGTCATACGGCGATCATCTATCATCATCGACCATCGAAATATCTTGTCCGATGATGGCCGACTATCGACCATCGACCGATTTGATAGGGCCAACGTAATCGCATCAACACTAGTCATCCGGCGATAATCTGTTATCGACTGCGACTGCGAGATGCGAGCGCGAGAGCGATAACGACTATCGATCCGATAACGATAGTTGACACAATCACTCATCACTAATCCAAATATATCCATAGAGCTGTTGAAGAACACCAGATACAAATTTTAGCCCTGTACCAAGCTGGGAAGACTGAATCTGCAATAGGCAAGCAGCTTGGTGTAAAGAAATCAACTGTGTGAGCAATAATTAGAAAATGGAAGACATACATCTGAGGATCCACGCAAGATCTTACCCCGAGGGTTCTAAATGATCATAATAACGGTGATCAAAAATCAGAGAAACCACATGGGGGGACCTAGTGAATGACCTACAGAGCACTGGGACCAACGTAACACATTATGCCTCCAGGGACTCAGATCTGCAGTGCCAGACGTGTCCCCCCTAGCTTAACAGTACTAGTGATGAGCGATTACGTTGACTATCTTCAACGTGGACGTGCGAGCGAGCGATACGCGGCAAATTGCATCATTAAGATATCCAATAGTCGAAATAGATTATTCGCCGATGACCATTAAAGTCTATTGGAGAGGAACAACACCTCATTCTTACACCCAAACAGGATGGGAGAAGCTGAACTACATCCACAACAATCAAATGGATATGGCTACATCTAGGCAACACACAGGTTTTAAAAAGCGCTCAAAAAAAAATCACAGAACCATTCCACTATCCCTTACATGCACAACAGCAGACCCTTAAACTGCAATGAAAACCCACAAAATTAAAAAGTGACAGAAGGAGTATGGATTTGAAACCATCATTTTACTTTGACTGGACATGACTATCCCTGTCCCTGGAACGCAGCATGAGCCCCAAACCTGCATGACCCCATATTAAAAAGTGCCGGGAAAAAGGATCTTTCAACCACCATTTTAGTTAAAAATGGACATTAACTATATCTGTCCTGTACCCGCAGTATGACCATTAAACCTGTCTGACCCACAAGATTAAAAAGTGCTGGGAAAAGGATTCCTTTCAACCACCATTTTAGTTGAACTGGACATTGACAAATACCTGTTCTGTCCCACAGTATGACCATTAAACTGTCGAACCCACAGATTTAAAAAGTGCTGGGAAAAGGAGTCTTCAAAACCACCATTTTATGTTAACATGGACTTTGACTATACCTGTCCTGGACCGCAGTATGACCATTAAACCTGTCTGACCCCCAAATTAAAAAGTTCGGGAAAAGAGTCTTTGAACCACCATGTTTAGTTAAAACTGACATTAACTATATCTGTCCTTTACCGCAGTATGACCATTAAACCTGTCTGACTCCACCAGATTAAAAAGTGCTGGGAAAAGGAGTCTTTCAACCACCATTTTATTTGAACAGGACATTGACAATACTTGTTCTGTCCCACAGTATGACCATTAAATGTCTGACCCACAAGATTAAAAAGTGCTTGGAAAAAGGAGTCTTCAACACCATTTAGTTGAACTGGACATTAACTATAACTGTCCCTGTACCGCCAGTATGACCATTAAACCTGTCTGACCCACAGATTAAAAAGTTGCTGGGAAAAAGGATCTTTCAACACCATTTTGTTTGAACTGGACATTGACTATACCTGTCCTGGAACCGCAGTATGACCATAAACCTGTCCTGACCCTCAGATTAAAAAGTGCTGGGAAAAGGAGTCTTCAACCACCATTTTTAGTTGAACTGGACCATTAACTTATAACCAGTTCTGTACTAAAGTATACATTAAACCTGTCTGACCCACTGATTAAAAGTGCCGTAAAAAGGAGTCTTTGAACTACCATTTTAGTTGAACTGGACATGGACTATATCTGATCCTGTAGCCGCAAGATGACATTAAACCCTTTCTGACCCCACAGATATAAAAAGTGGCCGTAATAGGATCTTTCAACTACCATTTTAGTTTCACTGGACATGATATACCTGTCCATGGACCACAGTAGACCAACAAACCTGTCTGACCCACAGATTAAAAAGTGCCAGAAAAGGAGTCTTTGAACCACCATTTTTAGTTACACTGGACATAGACTATCCCTGACCTGAGCCACAGCATTAGCTCCAAACCTGCAAGACCCAGATTAAAAAGTGCTAGAAAAAGGAGTTCTTTCAACCACCATTTTAGTATTCACTGGACATTGACTATACCCTGTCGACTGTACCCAGCATGACCCCTAAACCTGTTTGAACCCCAGATCACAAGTGGCACTATGCTATTTTGTACAGTGTCTGTCCCATTTAGTAATATTTTTTGGTAACTGACATTTGTTTACAGAATTTATTTAGGTAAGTTTTTATTAAAGTGTTTTTACAGAGTCATTGTCGGAGAATATGCGATTTTATTATCAATTGTTTAGTAATTATACAACAGTACAGCCCACGGCTGCAGTTTTTAAAGGTAGGGTTTTTTCCACGTGTATGGAAGTGATGTTAATTCGAGGGCCGGCGGCGGCACGGGCGGGCGCAAGGTAGAGTAGGGAATAAAAATGGTCTAGATCATGGGGGGGGCCCCGACAAAGAAAAACGGTGACATAGGGAGTGTAGGTGAAGGAAGGACTGAGGCGCCCTCCTATGTCTTCTTGAGGGGGATGTGATTCCAGGGGGGGCGGAAGGTCGGACTTCAAGTGGAGGGATCGCATGATTGTTTGAGCGGGATGTCCCAATCGCATGATGCCTAGCAGGGGTGTATTAGGTGGACGGGGGGGGCGTGCTCACCGTGAGGATGCGAGATGTATGCGGGGGGGAGGGCCGGGCGGGCAGCGGTGAAGTGGAGGGGTGAGCCTGGAGCTAGGCGAGAAAATTTTAGGGGATGAGCTGTCGAGCAGAGATGTGACGGAAGTTGGGGATTGTGGTGTGGTATCTAATGCTCGCGCGATGTGGTGTCGCTCGGCTAGTTTTATGATGTGAGTACTCCTACTGAGAGTGCGGCTCGGTGCTTGAGTGCGTAGTCTATACTCTGCTAGATATGGATCTGCTAAGGAAGTAAGCTATCACAGTGTTATAAATTTGGAGAGAAGAGGGTTGTAGGAGCGGCGTCGGCGTGGGTTGTGTGCGCTAAGCTTGTGGACTGACTGCTCTGTTGTATATTGCTGTGGTAGTGTGACACTAGTGCCCATTGGGGACTACGATGACTCGACGGGCTAGAGACATATAGACGGGGTGCGGATTTTCTGTGAATGAGCCTGGCAGGCGCGATGGGGGCGCGGTCTGGGTCTCCTATAGATAATGTGTGGGGGGGAGAGCCGGCGAGGCGTGGCGTTATCGTAGCGTTGTAATGAAGGAGGTAGTGAGGGTACTATATAGACATATTAGGTTTAATGTAATTTTTAGGAAGACAGGTGAGAGTCAGTAGTGTAGGACAAGTGCACACTTCAGGTGCTTCTAGCGGCGTGACGGTTCAGCAGATATCTAGATACACACGGACTGTGGGAGATACGTCAATCAGATCATCTGAGCACGTGAGTGCCAGCACTTACACACACAAGTCATAACACAGAGGCCGTTACAGGGGGACTGGAACTGGCTTGCAAAATAAGTTTGAGTACAACACACTAGTAGGAGGGAGATCGCATAGGATCAGTACATCACACATACTCACACATACTATACACTCACTCTCATACCAGGTGGCAGCACTCGGGTGAGGCGGTGAGACACTATCTGTGAGAAGGGGGTGTAGTCATATGGACGAGGGAATAGACACTTACGGAGTAGGTAGGATGGGACTGTTGATATATCTCTCACATATGTGGACAGGGTGACACACGAGAGTTAAGTATGTGGCACACTGCGAGTAGTGTAGAGAAGTGTATTGTCGAGTCTCAGATGGGTTCTGTTCAGAGTGTGCGAGCGACTCGAGGATGAACGCACAGGAATGTTAGGGGGGTGTCTGTTGACAACTCACTATATCTATATGTAGTGACTGGGTATACATGCTCTTAGTGTAGAAAGATAACAAGACTGAGGTGTGGTTCTAATACACTGTGCACAGTATGCAGATACATACACACATACGCCTGTCAGTGAATGTAAAACTTTATGCAGACAATACACTGACTAGACAACTTGTGTGGTGATGCTATGAGTGGTTGGTTTATACATAGACACTACATATGTAAATTATAGGAGGCACACACTAGTCTCTCATAAGGTGTTTGATAGGTAGCACGCATCACAAACTTGAGCAGATAGATTGGTTGATTTACTAGCTCTGCAGTGACATAACATAGCTGGAGATTGTGTCACAATGATCATATCATGGGATTTGTGTGTGTACGACATATGATACACAGACAGTAGAGATTAACGTGAGGAGTGGAGCACACATGAGATACAGAGGATATCACAGGCTTTTCACTTCAGTTAGACACACATGAGTCAGTGGAGGAGGGAGGTGAATGGAGTGGACTGATGACCACTCACACACACAACTTTATAATATACTATGTTAGCACTGAGGGAGGAGAGGCGTGTTGGACACGTGGAGAGAGTGCGAGACACGATGAGACTCGCGAAAGTAGCGAGGCGATCACGACAGTATTTAGGAGAACACATCGGTCATATAGGGTATTTCTATGGGAGAGACAGGATGGGTATTCACACAAGTCACTTTATGATGGTTTATTGATGGAGTCAATCTCTCTGAAGCATGCATGAACAATATAGCTGTCATGAGACACAAGAGTTAGTAGGGACATATCAAGGTCTGTGCGGATGGTAATTGATTTTTGAAAAATTTTTGTATTTATGGTAAAGGTAGTAGGGGGTATTGGGGGTTGTAGTTGGGAGGGTGTTTATTATTGGTGGTTGTTTTGGAAAAAGTGGGTTTGATGATTTATTTATGATTATAAAATTTTATTGTTTTTTGGTATTGATAAGAAAGGTGTTTTTTGGGTGGGCTTTTTGAATAGGTGGAAGAATATTTTTATGTTAAAAAGGAAATTGTTTTGATTTTAGATTGATTATTGTAAAATTATTTTGGATAAATTTGAATTAATTTATATAAATATTTATTTTTGTGTTATGGTGTTTTGATTAGGTGAAGAAAAGTTACTGTGAAAATAGGAAAATTATTTTTAAGTATATATAAGAATCTTGAAATAATAACATTGAAATTGAGAAAAATTAATTTGTTATAGTGAGTAAAAGGAATATGGTGTTGTCCATGAAACCTTGGGGGGGCCTGTTTTTTCTTTTCAGTTCGCCTCACCAGCAAAAAAGCAAAATGAACTGTTGGGAAAAGAGACCATTTTTCTGTTGAAAGGAATTGTGGAAGTAGACAACTAATCAGTGACCCTTCGCAAATTGGGGCCACAACATCATCAGAGATCCATCCCTTGTTCATCTTTGATGAAATTCAAACGATCCACATTATCTTGTGGAAAGAAGATGTATTTTGTCTGTAATGACTTCTCCTACTTGTGGCTGAAGGTCCGCTCAGATATGACGCGGCTGCTGACAGAAACTACACCCTCTATGGTCGTGGGCGAGAGCCGGGCCAGTCGTCCATTTTGGATACCCAGAGGTCCTATAGGGTCGCGAACACATACAAAAACAGTCGGTGTTGAGACGCAGATAGGTCGTGCACCATTATTCTTAAGCTGGTCTCTGTGTTGGATGTGGCCCTGCCAAATTGCAAGCGTTGGTTATGTGGTAAAATAAAGATTGCCAGAGGTCACCCATTAGGCTTCTGCCACCTTGGGCCTGCCGCTGCTGCTGCCTGCTAGACGGCTACTTAAGCAGACTCTACTGCTGTCACGTCGCTATGTTGTTCCACCGTGACATTTGAAGAACGTGAATCAGTACGCAACAGATGTCTCCAGTTGATCAATCAGCAAGGTCTCCATTTCCGCATTTTTACCTCTATTTTGGGTGTGAAGGAAAGTGCTGATTTTAGTTTTGTACCGGGGATCCCAGGAGGTGGTCAACCCATAACTGTTGTTCATTTTTGATGGACCTTAATGCGAGGATCAGTTGGAGGTAATGGAGCATAAAGCACGTCATGTGAGAGAATGGAGCCTTGATTTCCCAAACCTCTGGTCGAGGGGCACTAGCAAACTCATTTTCCTTCATCTTCCTCCCTCTCCTCAAATTTCGCAGCCACCTCTTTCCAAGCACGGATCTCTGTAACGTCTGTGTCCTAGGAATACTTACTTCCTCCGCTTCCTCCGGCACAGCTTTAACACAGCCCTGACCATGCCCAGAGATGCACCCTGAAGCTGAGGCCCGCCTTGCACAGCTCTGGACCCCAAACCACTGCCTAATGAAGAACAATAAAATTGAGAAAACTGTCGGGCCTTGTTGATTCGACTGAGAGAAAGAGCTCCATGTCCGCATCTGTGTCCGACTCCTCTCCTCGCTGAGCGGGAACCTGAATGTTTCAGAGTGTCCAACCGATCGTTCCAGAAACTAAGATCACCACAATGCTCATGCAGACAGGGGCATCGTGTCCGCACTGACCATATTGGGTGGCTTCTTCAAAACTAGCAAGGATGGTGCACGAGCCTCTCTTTCACCTGCTGAACTCTCCGTTGGCTCAACAACCCCGAGGTCCGCACCGCTGCTATGTCAGGCCAGTTCACTTCATACTGGGGGGCGTTAAAAAAAATGGCATTGCCGCTGCTCCCCACAATCGCTGAGCATGTGGAGGTGGAATTCCAGCGTGTTGCCACGTCCAACCATGAGACGTTGACGGGAGCCCGTAGCGACGTGTAAAAAAAAAAACGTCAGCCAGGCGGAAGACGAAGCAGGGTGTACGAATCCGGAAGTGCCAACTCAACTCGAGCCTTCTCAGCAGCAGTCCAAAGACCCGGTAGCACTTTAGAAATTTCTGGACGACGATGTTTCATGACACAATGTCCAGGCAAGGGATGTGCTCCACCTAGCGATCTAAGGCGGCCAGCAGATTATTCGCCCATTATCCGCACACCACCTTGCCTGGCACAAGGTTCTGTCCACCCCAGCCAGCCGCTCGGTCTCGTTGCAGAGCGTCACAGCTCCTACCCATCTGTGTCCCACCAGAACTGAAAGGCTACATTTCCGAAGCCAAAATCCTGGCAATGTCAACATTCAGCTTTTGCATTGGGGATGGTTTTGGTTAAAGTGTTTTCTTCTGCTCCAAACCTGGAAGACAGAAGGCTGGCTGCTATCTGGCCACGTGTACGGCGTGCAGGTCGTCAAACTGGTGGGAGGAAGAAGGGTAGGATGGTCTCGGTGGTGCAGGCGGTACTCGGGCGACGGTGAGTCTAGAAGCGGAGCTGATCCCTGATCATGACTCAGAGAGACATTGGCAGCTGTAGGGAACGCTTGGTGGTGGCGGAGGTGGAAAGAGCGGAATACAGAAGGGTGTTGACAGGTTTGGGAAGCCCGGCTCGGTCTGCCTTTTGGCAAGTGTTGCCCTCCATATCAACTCATCATTCGCTGCATGTACTAGACATGTTTGGTGGTGATAAACACCTAATATTTCCAGCCTCATCTTATGCGTTTACGCAAAGGCGCATTATGACATCGCTGGGTTAATCTTAGCTATGCACAAAGAGGGGGGGGACCCCAGGCTTGAGAGGATCCTGTCCTTTTGACGGCGATAAAGCGAGGAGCAGGGTTTCCGCAGACCGTGCTGCGGAATCATATCAAGCGACATCTGTGACCGGCCCGTCTCCCTTTTTGAGGCGGGACCGTATGAACACCCATCGTTTTCCTCCTCGTCCAGTGATGAAGCGCTCTCACGCAAATTCTGAGGAAAGACCACGATGATCGCAATGTCGTCATCATCAATCATCATCAACACAGGAGACTTTCGTCCGTCCTGACATTCTGCATCCAGGAGCAGCGGCTACAAGCAAGATGGACTGCAAGGCCGTTGCACCGCCCGGGATTTTTGCATGATTGACCGGCTTCCTCTCCTCTCCTGATGGCATCATTACTGGGCGTAGAGCAGAGAAAATCATCCTCTTGGCCTCTGATCTTTTAACATGCCTGTCTGACCCCACCCTATTTTGTCATCAAAGAGGTCTTCAGAAAATGGATTATCCACAGTGTGGTACATGGAGTTGACATTTGGTCTGCCTTCGCTTCATGTTGGTGATGATGCTGATGACGCATTTGTGCCGTGACTGGGAGGACAGGAGGTAAACTGTTTGGATGCAGGTTTCAATAAACCACTGAAGACAGATTGGCGACGCTGTTCCATTACTGAGAATCACAGGGCCCTTACCCAGCGATGACAGGCCTGACGGTCCGGCTACCGACAATCCGCTGGCTTCGTGTTGTCTGCCATCACACATGGAAGGAATCACCTCTGCTCTGTACCTCTACCTCCATGTTCCCTACCCCCCTCTTTGCTCGCTACCACCTGCATCGCTCCATGTTCGAAGATAAAATTTGAGAGGGTATGTAAGGATTTTGGAACGTCTCTTATTAAAAGACGGCAAATCACAGTATTCTCAAATCCCTCAAATCAAAACAAAATGCTGTATTGAATTTAACTGCAAGGAGCTCTATCAATAAATCTGGACTGGGCAAAAGTGCAAAAAACACGTATATGAAATGTATACGGATAATAAAAGGTATTTTTGCACCTATCAATTCGACCTGTGTGCGACTACACAATTGCTGGATACAAATTTAACTGCAAGTGCCTATCAACAAAATCTGACTGGACTAAAGTGCAAAAAACACGTATCTGAAATGTATTACGTATAATAAAAGGTATTTTTTGGCACCTATCAATTCATCTGTTTTTGACTGCACAAGGTGCTGTATTGAAATTAACTTCAAGGTGGCTCTATCAATAAATCTGGGACTGGCAAAAGTGCAAAAAAACACGTATCTGAAATGTATATCTGATAATAAAAGGTATTTATTTCGCACCTATCAGCCTGTGTAACTACACAATTGGCTGTATTGAAATTTAACTGCAACGGTGCTCTATCAACAAATCTGGACTGGTGCAAAAAAGTGCAAAAAACATGTATCGAAATTATACGGATACTAAATAGGTATTTTGCACCTTATCAATTCACCTGTGGTTACTACACAAATTGCTGGATTCAAATTTAACTGCAAGGTGGCTCTAACAACAAATCTGACGGGGCAAAAGTGGCAAAAAACACGTAATGATTGTATACAGATAATAAAAGGATTTTTTGGCACCTTATCAATTCACATGTGGTGACTGCCACAATTGCTGGATCAAATTTAACTACAAGGGTGGCTCAATCAACAAATCTGGACCGGCAAAAGTGCAAAAAACGTATCTGAAATATATACGGATATAAAAGGTATTTTTGGCACCTATCATCCCCTGTGGGTGACTACACAGTTGCCTGTATTGAAATTTTACTGCCAAGGTGGCTACTATCAACAAATCTGGACTGGGCAAAAGTGCAAAAAACACGTATCTCAAATGGATACGATAATACAAGTATTTTGGCACCTATCATTCACCTGTTTGTGACTGCACAATTGCTTATTAGAAATTTAACTTCAAGGTGGCTCTATCAACAAATCTGGACTGGGCAAAAGTTGCAAAAGACACGTACTGAATGTATACGTGAATAATAAAAGGTATTTTTTGCACCTATCAATTCACTCTGTGGTTAGCTACACAATTGCCTGATTCAAATTAACTGCAAGGTGGCTCAATCAACCAAATCTGACTGGCAAAAAGTTGGGCAAATAAAAAACACTTATCAAATGTAAACGGATAATAAAAGGTATTTTTGGCACATGTCAACCCTGTGGTGACTACAGCAATTGCGGTATTGAAATTTAACTACAAGGTGGCTCTAAACAACACATCAGGCCAGGGCAAAAGTCAAAAAACACGTATCTGAAATGTATACGGATAATAAAGTATTTTATGTGCACCTATCAAATCACCTGTGGTACTACACAATGCTGGATTCAAAATTTAACTGCAAGGTGCTCTATCAACAAATCTGGACTGGGCCAAAAGTGCAAAAAACACGTATCTGAAAAGTATACGAAAAATAAAAGGTATTTTTTGGCAACTATCAACCGTGGTGGACTAACAATTGCTGTATTGAAATTTAAACTGCAAGTGGCTCTATCAACAAATCTTGGACTGGGCAAAATGCAAAAAACACGTATCTTAACATGTATAACGGATAATAAAAGTATTTTTGGCACCTATCAATTCACCTGTGGTGACTACAAAAATTGTTGGATTCAAATTAATTGCAATGTAACCTCTATCAACAAAGCTGAACTGGGCAAAATTGAAAAAGAACACCTTCAGGTGTGAAATGTAATACTGATAAACAAGGGAGTTTTGCCACCTACAAATAGACCTGCAGTTATTAGAAAAGATCTGTAACCTATATAAGTTCAGGCTGCCCAATATCCAAGTAATAAATCAACAGTAACTGTTAATAATAAAAAAAGGCCTGTAATTTGTTGGCCCCTCCAAAATTTGCAATGTCCCTGCAATACAATATCCCAGTTTTCTTTAAAGAGCTTGTCTGTGTTCGGCCTCCGCCGCCCACCCTCTACTCTCCCCCCCGCTTTCCCCGTGACTAAAGCGTAGATGCTCTCATTTAAAATTCTCTGCCCTAACTACCAAGTCAAAAAGAAGATTAGAACCCAGCTGATTCTTGTGTGTTTAAAAAATTTATGCTTTATTTATCCATTACCGTGTGATGTATGGGTAAACAGGGGATCGACCTAACCTGTTTCGGCATTCACTATATTGCCCTTGCTTCACGGTAATGCATACCTTTTCTGTTTAATGCTAAAATAGCTAAAAGGTGGTACTCCACATTACAACTCATTTCCCCTTCAAATAAAATAACAGAGGCTAAAAGCTAACACTGTGGTATTACATTGAAAAAATTACATTTAATAAATAAACAATGAGATGTATGTTATAAAGAGAATATGAATCAAATACATTAGTAAATATAAGCTAAATCGATCCTAATTAGTTTTTCATTCCCAAAGGAACCGGTGTTATTCTATTCATATATCCAGGCAGCTTCGCGCCGCACGCACATTTGTGCAGCCAGTCACTTCCATTTACAGGGCATTCTACCTTATCTATTCCCCGATACCAAACGAAAATCTGAAAATTAGTTTTCCTGGCATTCAACGAAATGTTTGTGACCCCTGTGTAAGTGCTTTTCCCTTTCTTTATATTTGGTTATATGTTCTGCAAAGCGTATTTTTTCCTTTTTCGGAATGTGCTTCCTACATGAGAATATTACAATGCTATGCAAGTAACATACATAAATCATGTGTATTTTGTGTCACATTTAATAAATCTTTTTATTTTGTATGTTTTGTTTTGTTTGGGTCCCATAAAACTTTCCTTTTAATGCTCAGTTTGCATACATTGCATCTTTTTTTGTTGCTTGTAAGAAGCCTTTATTAAAAATTCACCAAGTTTCTATTTGTTTTCTTATCTGTAAAAAGTCTGCTTCTCCATCACTCAACTGCTATGGTTTTGCTCTTTTAGCTACCAAATGGACTCCTCACTATACTATTTGCCAGTATGGATCTTCTCTAATAAATTTAAGTTTTTATAAAATATTCTTTTAATATCATTAAATTCCCTGGCTAAATTTGTTGAAAAAAACAATTCCTTTCTTTTTTGTCTTTGTGTTTTTTTTTTTTCCTTAACAGTTTTCCTGTGTCTTCCCTTGATTTCTTTTAGTCTTTCCTTGCGATTATCTTATTTGTATAACCTCTTTTTTCAGTCCTACTTCTATGATTTGTATCGTTTGTTCTACTCTGCTTTTTCCGTGCATGACTCTCCCGTGCTCTACTTTATTGCCCCCAGTGGTATTTGCCAACTTTGTGTGTATTGGATAATCTGTCTGCGCGTAATATAGTGGTACCACTGTGGGTTTTTCCGTATAAGTGTCATGATTTTAGTAGTCTTTTACTAATCAATTCCACATCTAAGAAGGAAAGCTTTTACCTCCTGTTACCGTTGGGTAAACCTTAAAGTTGCAGTATGTGATTGACATAAGGAAATAACATCCTGTGATGGGACGCCACAACGCGACCCCCTACTAAAGAGGCGGTCGTCGATGTAGCGCCCATACCCAGACCACACAAACCAAAAAAGGATTTGCCAACATTGTTAATGGTATGGTGCTCCCACCAACGCCATCACCAGGTTAGCTAAAGATGGAGACCTGTGGCTCCCATATTGGACACCACGCGTCTGCAGATATGAAATACATTGTCAAACCTCAAGAAATTTTGCTACACAAGGAATCCACACATTCCAGGATGACCAATTTTAATTCCTCTTTATAAAGATTATTTTTTCCTAAAATGAAATCTAAGGCATTCTTATAAGATGTTGGGTTGCTTGAAAATATAAATTAACCACAAACCCCTCTAAGCTCAGCCCACGAATAACCTTGAGGACCACTACAAAATCCACTAGAAAAATTAAGCACTGTTAAACTGTCCCCTTCAGATAAAAACCTGGTGCAGATTTTGTACAAATGGTTGCAGTATCGATTCTACCCATTGAATTAGTTTAACTTCCCAAACTGTTACAGCATAATACACAATGGGTCTTAGATTTGGTGAAAGCTTCTTTGTGAGTTTTGGACTCCAAAGAAAAACTGGGATATTTGTGTTTTTTACATTAAATTTAATTTTATCTTTCTCTGTTATAGCTCCCAGTGTTATCCCCTCATGCAACAACCTTTCCAATTTTGCCATTTATTTCTTTAGTTTGATTTTTTTGTAAGTTTCGGAGTATGTAGTGTTTTCTCTTACAGTATCTTAACACACATATTTTTATATAGATCAGCTCCAGTAACTACCGTGGATCCCCTTTGTCCGCTCTCTTTTATGATTAAATTTTGTTTTTCTTTAATTCTTTTTAAATGCCATATATGCTTCCTCCTTTGGTCATGTTATTTTTAGATTTGGTTTTCCTTTTTTATATGAAATTTTTTAGATCTCTCTCCAGTGGTGTTTTTTGAAAATTTATCCATGCATTGACACCTTGCTTTTGAGCGGATAAAAGGGGGTTTTCCCTCTTTGTGATGGACGCTGAATGAGGTGTTTTCTTCTATATTTACTCCTGTTGTAATTCCTTTAGTGTTAACACAGATTGTTGTTCACATAAACAGTAAGTCCTCAATTCAATTTGATAAAATGATTAGATTCATCTTGTTGAATACATCTTTTTGTGTATCTGTACGTCTTCACTTTGCTTTTAAAAAAAACGTTTCACAGTTAGGAGTCTGTAAAAGCCGTTTTTTACATCTCACATAGTGTTAAATAAATGGACATGGCTGGTAGGTGAAAAATTGAGGCCCTTTTCGAATACTTTATATTGATCCATCTTTCGTTAGTAATATGGGGGCAAGGACTATAACTTATTATCGTTCAATGTTATTTTATTTCTACCTCGAATTACACCTTTGTTTTTGTTGTATGCAATGTTTCCTTCCCTCTGCATGCCGTTTTTTGCTTTTTCCATTTTCTATTTTCTTTGTGTTTAGTTGCGGTCTGTGTTTCTGCTCCTAATGAGCGTCCCTTCCATCTGATGAGCGACGTTCTGCATCGAGTTCCTGGTTTTGGGTGTGTGTTCAACTCTGAAAAAGCCATGACTTCTTACTTTTCATAGTGGGCTTTTATCTAACTTTTGGCTTAGAATTGTACCTAGGGGTTTTCTTTCATTTTCCATTTACATAATTTTGGGATGTTAGAGTTCATACAATAGTCCCTGATATTAATTCCCATGATAATCGCTTCTTAGCTTGGATATATTTTTTATATGATTTTTTCCAATGATTTTTTTATAATTATCATCCCTCTTATATGTTGTAATTTTTGTAGTATTTCATCTATTTTATTTGAATGTCTCTCACTTTTCCGTCTCAAAAAGGAAAGTTTTAATGGGAACCAACAAAAAACAAAACATTAAACAAAAAAAAGATTTTATAAAATTGGGTGACATAACAAAATCACCTTATTTATTAGTACAATGCATAGCATGTAATATTCTCTATGTTAGGAAGCACAATCCTGAAAAGGAAAATACGCCTTGCAGAACATATAACCAATATAAAGAAAGGGAAAAGCACTTACTCAGGGTCATCCAACATTCGTAGAATGCCATGAAACTCATTTTCAGATTTTCCTTGGTAATGGCATAGAAAAGGTATAATGCCCCTGTGAATGGAATTGACTGGCAGCACAATGTGCGACTGCGCAAAGCTGCCTGGACAAATTAAGCTAGAAACACGGTTCCCTTCAGAATGAACTATAGAACGATTTAGCTTAAATATTTACTAATTGTAGTTCCTGATTCATATTCTCTTTAATAACATAATCACCTTGTATATAATAAATGTAATAATTTCAATGTATTACCACAGTGTAGCTTGTTAGCTCTGTTATTTTATTATAGAAGGGGAAATGACGTCGAAGTGGATTACCGACCCTTTAGCAATTTAAGATGGAAACAGAAAATGTAAGCATTACTGTGAATATAAGGGCAATATTGAATGCCCAAAACGCGTTGTTGTCCGATTCCCCAGTAACCCCCTACAAATCCACGATGAAATAAAGCATAAATTTTAAACACAGAAGAATCGCTGAGCTAATCTTCTTTGCTGAAGAAATTGTCTAGTCAGGATACTGGGAACCTGTGAAACCGTGCGGATCACTGCTGTGTGAATTTCAGGCCAGGCAAAGAAGCAGGTGCAAAGGATTCCATCATTTGGGTGAGCAGCGTTCATTCCTTGTATATGAGAGACTGTTTTGTTATTTCCCAGTTTTGTAATCGCCTATAGATCTCTACCATATCCCTTCGCAAAAGAGCACCTATTAGCAAATAAGCTTCTAATTGCAAGAACCAACATTTGCATGATACGAGTGGGTACAGGAGGAAAGTGGTTTTAATACTAAAACTGTGGTGAATACACTAGTTATAAAAGATGAACAGAAGAAGCTAAATTGGCACATGTTTTTGGAATGCAAAATACTAATAACTACTCCGCAAATGAAGGATGCAATGTACACAATATTAGTTATCAACAGTTTGAGAAAAAATTCAAACACATGAGATGAAACTATGGATGGATCGACTCTTTAAATGTAATAATTTGGAAAAATCTATTATCACAAACCGAGGACTACGTATAAAAAAAACACCATCAACTCATATATACGGAAGAATTCTTAGTGCACCTGGAATCAAGCTCTTACTGAATGTTCAATAACATTAATCACACATATATTGACTTTGAGACGAAAAGTGAGAGACAATCAAATACAAATAGATTAAATACTAACAAAAAATTACAACCATATACAGTAGGATGATAATTATAAAAAAATCATTGGAAAAAATCAATAAAAATATATCCAAGCTAGAAGCGAAATCCAAGGAGACTAAAAGGATTAAATATCAACGGGACATATGAACATCTAAAACCACAAAAATATACATGGAAAAATGAACAGAAAACCTAGTCAATTCTAAGACAAAATAATAGATACAAAGCCAGAAGAAAAGAAGTCAGCTTTTCAGAGCTTGAAACACACACAAACAGGAACATCGTATAGACAGATAGCTCATCACTGAAAGACCGCTCGTTAGGAGCAGAAACACAACCGCAAAACAAAACAAAAAAAAAAGAAAATGGAAAAGCAAATAAACGGCATGCAAACGGAAGGACACAATGCAATCAAACAAAAAACAAAGGGGAAAAACGAAGGAAGAAATAAAACATTGGAACGAAAATAACGTTATATTCCTTGCCCCCATAATACTAACGGAAGATCAATATAAAGTATTAGAAAAAGTGCCTCAATTTTGTCACCCTAACCAGCCCAGGTCCCCTTTATTTAACCCTATGTTTTAGATTAAACAGGTTGACAAGACTCCTAACAGTAAAACGTTTTTTTTTAAAAGAAAAGATGAAGAAGTACAAGAACACAAGATATTCAACTAGAAGAATCTAACTCATTATCAAAATGAATATGAGGACTTACTGTTTATCCGGAACGACAATCGTGTTAACACTAAAGGAATTACAAACGAGAAGAAAATATAGAAGAAAACACCATCACGTCCATCACAAAGAGGGAAACCCCCTTTTATCCGCTCAGAGCAAGGGTCAAGCCATGGATAATATTCAAAACACCATGGAGAGAGACAAAAAAAAATTATAAAAAAAAGGAAAACCAACAATCTAAAAAAAACATGACAAAAGGAGAATAGATGGCATATAAAAAATTAAAGAACAAAAATTTAATCATAAAGAGAGGCGGACAAAGGGGGATCCACGGTAGTTATGGACGCTTGATCTACATAAAATATGTGTGTTAAATATAGCAGAAGATTGTAAACAACATAACCGAAAACTTACAAAAAATCCACACTAAAGAAATTCAATGCAAATTGAAAGGTTGTTGCAAGAGGATAACACTGGGAAGCTATAACAAGAGAAAGAATAAAATTAATCTTAATGTAAAAAAAACACAAAAATTCCCAGTTTTCAATGGAGTCCCAATAAACTCAAAATGAAAACTTTCCACCAAATCTAAGACCCAATGTGTCTAGCTGTAAGAGTTTGGGAAGTAAACTAAATCAATGGTTCGATAATCGTTACTGCAACCATTAGTACAAACTGCACCAGGTTATCTAGTGGACAGTACAAAACAGTACTTACATTTTCAAGTGAATTTTGTGTGGTCTCCAAGGGTTATTCGTGTCAATCTTAGAGGTTGTTAATTTATATTCATCAAGCCATACCCCAACATCCTTAAAAAGAATAGCCTTAGATTTCCATTTTAGGAACAAATATTCTGTATAAATAGGAATTAAAATAGTTCATCCTGAAAGTGTGGGATTTCCTGTTAGAAACAAATTTCTTTAGATATGAACAATCGTATTCTATCTGCAGATGCGAGGTGTCCCTATGGGACACAGCGTCTCCATCTTTAGCTAACCTTGTGATTGCTTGGTGGTAGCACCAAAACCATCCTAACAATGGTTTTGCAAACCCTTTTTTTGGATTGTGTTGTCTGGTAGGCGCTACATCGACGACCTCCTCATAGTATGGGTCGCGATGTGGCGTCAAACCGGGACTTTATTTCTTATGTCAATCACAATACAGCCAACTTAAGGTTTACACACGGTACAGAGAGGAAAAGATTTCCATCTAGATGTGGAATTGATAGTTAAAAGACACTAACAAACATGACCACATTATATCCTCAAACCCACCAGTGGTAACCACTATATAACACGCATGACAGTTGTCATCCCAATACACACAAATCTATCAATACCACTGGGGGAATACAATAGACACGGAGAGCATGCATGGAAAAAGCAGAGTATAACAAACAGAGACAATCAAAGACAGTAGACAGGAAAAAAGAGGTTATAACAAATCAGATAATGGCAAGGAAGCAAAAAGAAAATGCAAGGGAAAGACACAGGAAAACATGTTGAAGGAAAAAACAAAAAAAACAAAGGACAAAAAAAAAGAATTGTTTTTTTTCTCAACAAAATATATGCCAGAATTTAATGATAATAAAAAGATATTTTATAAAACATAAATATCTTAAGAGAATATCCCATACTGGCAAATATTATAGATGAGGGAGTCCATATGTTAGCTAAAAAGAGCAAAACCATAGCAGAGAGGTGATGAGAAGCAAATTTACAGATAAGAAACAAATATAAACTTGGATGAATTTAAAAAGGCTTTCTTTCCATGCAACAAAAAAAGATGCAATGTATGGCAAGCTGAGCATTAAAAAGGAAAGTATTATGGAACCCACAAAATCAAATACATACACAATAAAAGATTTTATAAATTGTGACACAAATCACATTATTTATGTTAGTACAATGCATAGCGTGTAATAATCTCTATGTAGGAAGCACAATCCGAAAAGGAAAATACGAATTGCAGAACATATAACCATTATAAAGAAAGGGAAAGCATTACTCAGGGTCACCAACATTCGTAGATGCCATGAAAACACATTTTCAGATTTTCGTTGTATGGAATAGAAAAAGGTAGAATCCCTGTAAATGGGAAAGTGACTGGCAGCACAATGTGCGTCTTCGCGAAGCTAGCCTGGATATATGAACTAGAAACACGGTTCCCTTTCAGGAATGAACTATAGGAACGATTTAGCTTATATTTTTACTAATGTATTCTGATTACTAGTCTCTTTTATAACATCTTCACATGTATATAATGAAAATGTAAATATTTCAATGTAATACCACAGTGTAGCTTATACTCTGTTATTTTTATATGAAGGGGAAATGACGTCGTAATGTTAGTACGCCCCTTATTATGCTATTAAAGATGAAACAGAAAATGTAAGCATTACTGTGAACAGGGCAATATGTGAATGCCCTAATACGCGTTTGACATCCCTGTACCCCTACATCCACGATGAGGATAAAAAAGGCATACATTTTTAAACCCAGAAAATCGCTGGTTCTTAATCTTCTTTTGCTGAAGTATTTGTCTAGCCATGATACTGGGAAACCTGTAAAACCGTGTGGACACTGCTGTGAAAATTTCACCAGGCAAAAAGGCAGGTGCAAAGATTCCACATTATGGTGAGCAGCGTTCATTTGTATATGAGTAACTACCTAAAATCTGCAAATCTCTGATCTAACTGAGTTCTAAGCATCACAGCTAAAAATAGAGCTGTCTCTGAACAAATAGAATAATTTCGCTGTTTGCACAGAGGCAGAGCGCACGTCCCTACTGCTTTGAGATACTGACACAAACTGATCATGAACAGTAAGGCTGTTCTATGTAAAACGAGGTCATGTGATTTTTTCCAGTCATCGAAACCATACACATCCCAGTCAATGACGTCGCACACACATCTCCCCCAGCTTCTATTTCTCGTAAGCTGATTTGCTGGCCGTCCAAAATGACAAGGAAGTCGCCGAAAATTGCCGCGACTGTTTAAAGATTATGCACAGATTTTAACCTGAAATATCGCGTGATCTAAAAAATCCGATCAAACGTAATACCGTCCGATTTTCAACTTGTTGATAAAAATCGTCACAACACTAACCAGTACATGTCCAGGCCCATCTGAAGTTTGCTAGAGAGCATTTGGATGATACCGAAGAGTATAGGGAGAATGTCATATGGTCAGATGAAACCAAAGTAGAACTGTTTGGTAGAAACCAAACCAGGACAAATGATCCATGTACATGAAATAATGATTTTCAGGATTTGTTTTCTCATTTTGTCTCTCGTAGTTGAGGTCTACCTATAATGTCAATTACAGGCCTCTCTCATCTTTTTTAGTGGGAGAACGTGCACAATTGGTGGCTGACTAAATACTTTTATTCCCTACTGTACATTTTTGAAGACATGTCCTGTGGTCTGACGGAACTAAAATTGAACTATTTGGCCATAATCGTAACGTTTGGAGGAAAAAGGGAAAAGCTTGGAAGCCTAAAAACACCATCCCAGCTGTGAAATACAGGGGTAGCAGCATCATTTTGTGTTTTTTTTTTTTTTTGCTGCAGGAGGGACTGGTAATTTTTTTTGAGTGACCATCACAAAGCCCTGGTCTCAATGCTATTTATGGGCAAAGTTTGTAGGTGCGGGCAAGGCGACCTACAAACATGGCTCAGTTACACCAGTTTTGTCAGGAGGAATGGGCCAACAATTCTACCAACTAGTGTGAGAAGCTTGTGGAAGAATATACAAAACATTTGAACCAAGTTATATGGTTTAAGGGCAATGCTGCCAAATACTTATGAAATGTATGTAAACTTTTGACTTTGCAGAAAGTAAAAAAAATACCTTAAAAAATTCTCTCTCTGTCATTATTCTCTCATTTGGCAAATATAAATAATTTTGGCAATCCTAATTGACCTAAGACAGTAAGGTTTATTCTGATTTCATGTCAGATAGTGAGAAAAACATGCCTATGTGTCTTTTTACATAGTGTACAGTATGTAATCCCTCAAGAACATTAAAAAGGTAAGACTGGGCCTCCCGAGCCTGGAGCAGATCCTTTATTATACTATTGAAGGTGTACCCTTGTTCTAACAGGTCTCCTTCCCCCTCTCACCTCGTGTTCCTGCCATTCACTAACTCAAAAGGCAAAAATCCCATGGGTAGAGATGGGCAAGTTTCGCAAAAATTCGGTTAGCAAGATTTGCAGAATTTTCCGCAAAAAAACGATTTGACCCCGAATTTATTTGCGATAAATCGCATTAAAAAAGCTATTTCCTGGCTGTGGAGAGCCTGTAGGGTGTTGTAGAACATTGTGCCATGCTCAAATATACACATGGAGTGTGGTTTGGTCTTGATACAATGCTGTGTTTTAGCATGACACGCAGATGACAGCCGCCAAATTTAGAATCACTTCACACTTCACTTCTCTGGGCAGCGCCAGGGGCAAAACTGACCAAATAACTGAAGTGGGAACACAGCCTGACCAGCTGGAAAGGAACAAGCTGAGGGCCAAGATCCTACTATAGCATCATAGAACACAATAGTAGGTTGATGGAGCAGTCACTCGTTACAGCACAGTAAGGGGAAGTCACAGCAGGAGTCACTCCGCGAGGCCAGAGTTTCCGGTATCATCTAGCGGCCGTGTGCTGACCACCAAGCCAACTGTTCTCGAATGGTTGACTAGGTCATCCACTTTTTCTCAGATGACATCTGACAACCCCAGCAAAGAGTCGGTGCATCCGTAGAACATAACCTTTAGTTTGCATTGCCGGGAGCAGGTCAGGGGCCCTAACTTGTCCTCAACCCGCCTTTGTCGGTTCCCACAGCTAGAGAACTACTATGTGCTGTGGGCTCTGCACCACTATGCAGTGAGGACAAACTATTTGAGGACAGTGGGCAGCAAAGAGGTGGGGAAAACATCCACTGCTTCTTGCAAGTAGTGATGAGGAGAGTGGCATGGGGGGGTTATGTTGCGAGCGGTCAGGCTCTGTACAGCGAGACCGTTGAGGAGGACAGCAGTGACAGGCAAACACTAATCGATGTGTTAACCAATGAGGAAATACAATGACACAAAAAATCATAAGGAAAAATATATTCACAATCTTTATTAATTCAATACTAAATATTAAAAATGGATATGTCACAAATAGAACAAATTTAAGGCTAAAAAACAATTAAAAAATAATACCCATATCAAATAAGGCATACAAATCACACCATTCCTAAATATAGAAAATTATTTTAAGTGTATAATAATAATTTTTAATATTAATAATAATATTAAAGTGTCATATATAAGAAATCAAGTGATTAAATAGTATATAGACATAAGATTTTGCACAAAGTAATGCCACACCTCTCAAACACAATGCATTACCAAGTGTATATAGTAATGGAGGAAATGCACTGCCAAGGAAATGGGATAGCCTCGACGCCCGTTTCGCCAAGCTTTCTCAAGAGGCCTTAAAATAATTTTCTATATTTAGGAATGGTGTGATTTGTATGCCTTGTTTGGTATCGGTATTATTTAATTGTTTTTAGCCTTAAATTTGTTCTATTTGTGACATATCAGGTGCAAGGTATTCTGGTGCCCTAGATAAACAAGGAATAAAGTTCCCCCTAAATGGAAAATTCAGCCCTCTTCATGCCTCCTTGCTCCCCCTTTTCTGCATGGGATGAAGTGGCGGCCTAGGCGGTCGTCTTCCTTCGACTACCCGCGTCCCGGCCCTGGAAGCAAGGGCTTCATCATCATCATCGGGAGAAGAGAGCGGCAGCTTGCGTGTCAGGCAGTGGTGCAGATGGTAATTCGGTAGTGTGGCCGGGAGTCAGCAGAGTGGCAGCAGTGCAGGGTCGGGAGCCAAACGGCCACGATTCAGACCACCCACTTTGCAGGTCCCAGAAAGTAGCAGCACAGTGACTCACCAAGGCAGCGGCGGTAACAGTCAGCAAGTGCAGAGCATTGGTGGTAAAATCACCTACTCGGCGGTGTGCCGGTTTTCTGCCAAGACACCGGAGGAGGCGAACATGGCTATATCTAGAATCTGTGAGCAAAAACAAAAGCATGGCCAGGTACCTAACGTTGGCACCACAGCCCTGAGTCAACATATGCAGCGTTACCATACAGTGGCCTGGGAGAAACGTATCTCAGATGTGGTGGTCCATCCTCCAGCAGGTCTGACTGGGGGGTTCCTCAGCGCTCACATACCACTGCTATGGCTCCGGTGGGAGGTTGGGGTTGTAGGAGCAGTACCAGCCCCATCTGCAGCAAACTGAGTCTAGCGTTGTTGATGAGCAGCTTTGTTCACCCCCCTAGTGATTTAGGTACCCACCAGCAGCAGTACCTGGAGAAGACCCTGGATTCTTCTGACTACCTGCCTCAGCTACTATTCTGATGCTGCCACCTGCCTGATGCCACACATCTGCTGCAAGCTGCTCCTTCTACCACCCACCATCTTAACTAGGGACTAGTATTGCTACCCACCTCCCCACTCTTCACTGGGCCATTATGTACCCTTCTGATGCTGCTGCCACCTCACCACTCAAGTCTCCTCATGCTGCTGCTGCTGTCACCTCCAGGCTATGTCACCATGTCACTCTCTGGCTTTATACTGCTGTTGCTGCCACCTCCTCACTATGTCACCTGTCTGCCACCACCTCAAAATTATGTAATTATCCCTCTCTCTGGGCTGATGCTGCTGCTGTTGCTGCCGCCACCTGCACACTGTGTAGTTGTACAAATCTGTGGCCTAATCATGCTGCTGCCACCTCTGCAATCTGTCATTTGCCACTCTGTGGCCTACTCGTGCTGCTGCCAACTGACCACTCTCTCAGTTGACCACCCTGTGGTTTCCTAATGCTGTTTCCACCCTCCACCACTCTATGACGTTGCCACTATGATTGGTTTGTCCCTTCTTTTAATCTGTCAGAAGGAATGAAAAGGACAAACACAACCAATTGTGTCTTCGGAGAAGCCGTAAGGCCAGTATGACATCCTTTGTTTGCATCAGGATTGTCTGATGATAAGTTAGCCAAAGGCAGGAGTGGATACAAAACATAGAAGACATGCAAATATTCCATTTACTTATTATTTTTGGGATCAACTGCTGTTTCTTTTTGGCTTTAACAATAATGGATTATTGACCAATTGAAAGCGGACACTAAAGGATCAAAGGAGGGACAAAAAGATTAGTGACAACAATGCAAAATTACTGATGACACCCTCTCCACTCTTCTGGGGGGGCTCTACATGTATCAGCGTTTAACAGAATCACCACAATAAGTGAAAAAATTAACTCTTTGCCACAGATAGCAATATCCCAAGAGACTGAACTGGCTGAATTTGAGATGTATGTAGGGCAGAAATACACCAACACTGGAATTGACACAGAATGATCCTAATAAAGTGGATGAATTAACTCTTGGCTACAGATTAAAATACCACCACAAACTGAAGTTGATGGATTTCAGATGTGTATGGGGCAGAAATACACACCCTGTATTTGACTCAAATTACCCCACAAACAAGAGGATAAATTGACCCTTGGTACAAAATACCTTACAGAATGAATGAGATGGAATTCAGGCATGTATGGGGCAGAAATAGACAACCTGTATTTGACTCAAATTACCCCACAATACAAGAGGAAAAATTAACCCTTGGCATAAAATAGAATAGCCTACAGAATGAACCTGATGGATTTCAGGCGTATATGGGGCACAAATGCACACACTCTATATTTTACTCAAATTCCCCCACAAAACAAGAGGAGAAATGAACCCTTGGTATAAAATACCCTACAGAATGAACAAGATGGATTTCAGGCGTGTACGGGGCAGAAATACACACCCAGTATTTGACTCAAATTCGCCCACAAAACAAAAGGAGAAATTAACCTTTGGTATAAAATACCCTACAGAATGAACCAGATGGATTTCAGGCATGTACAGGGTAGAAATACACACACCCTGTATTTGACTCAAATTCTCCCACAAAACAAGAGGAGAAGTTAACCCTTGGTATAAAATACCGTACAGAATGAACCAGATGGATTTCAGGCATGTACGGAGCAGAAATAAACACACTCTGTAATTGACTCAAATTCACAAACAAAACAAGAGGAGAAATTAACCCTTGTTATAAAATACCCTACAGAATGAACCAGGTGGATTTCAGGCGTGTACGGGTCTAAAATACACACACCCTGTATTTGACTCAAATTCCTCCACAAAACAAGAGGAGAAATTAAACCTTGGTATAAAATACCATACAGAATGAATGAGACCGAATTCAGGCGTGTATGGGGCAGAAATAGACACCCTGTATTTGACTCAAATTACCCTACAAAACAAGAAGATAAATTAACCCTTGGTATAAAATAGAATAGCCTACTGAATGAGCCTGATGGACTTCAGGCATGTACAGGGAAGAATTAAACAAACCCTGTATATGACTCAGATTCCCCAACAAAACAAGAGGAGAAATTAACCCTTTGTATAAAATAAAATACCCTACAGAATGAATGAGATGGAATTCAGGCATGTATTGGGCAGAAATACACACACCCTGGATTTTATGGAGAATACCGCACAAACTAAAACCAACAAAATAAAAAATGCTGGTTCAGGAACAGGTGTGTATATGACACACACTTGTGAAGGTCTTTCACCCCAGTAACTCAAAAAATGGAACAGAGTGCGATATAGTGCTGCAGCAGCCAGATGCTTGTCGACAGGAGACACAGTGACAAGTGTCAGAATTTAACATGGCTGCTGTATTTATAGGGCTGTGACATAACAGAAGCCCACTGGCTCCTGATTGGCTTCATGTCTGCACATGACATTGAGGGTGTTCCTTTCTTCCTGCCATAGTTCTCTGCCCCATGTCAAGCCATGTGCTCATGGCCATATTAGAAAAAAAGATAATTCGTTCCCACGAATCACCATGAATTTCGCCTTTGTGCAGAATCATATTTTTCCTGAAATTCTAAATGAATTCCACTTCATTAGAATCGATTCACTCATCTCTACCCAGGGAGCTTGCAAAACCTCTCCATTTCAGTCCCTGCCATCTTTCTCCATAACCTTTTCCAACATGACCTTCAGGGTTTTATTAAAACTTTCCACCAGGCCATCTGAGGGTGGTAATCAAAAGTTCAAAAACTTAATTGCCTTCAAGGCCTTGCAGAGATCTTGCATGACCTTTAAATTAATAGCTAGCCTTTCAAAAGACACCTCGATAATGGGCAATGGCACCAATGGAATGCAGAAGTTATCAACTGGGGAGTTTTCCTGACACATAGGACAGGACTGGCAGTAGTCCCGAATTTACCTGTAACACCTCGGCCAATAGAAACTCTGCAGAACGCTCTTGAGGGTCTTGTCCACCCATAAAAGTCCCCCTAGCACAAGCTTTAATGCTCTAACCACCTATAGCGTTTAGGCACCAGCAGCTGTTTCACCAGCTATTCCATGACCCTGGTCACGTGGTACAAGATGTCCCCATTTATAGCGAAGTGGAAGGACCTCTCGTGCGGTTTTGTCTTAGAGTTGGGACATCCCAAAACACTTGTAAATCAGGAACAGTCACCCCAAGAGGTGACTCCTCTTCGTTGTCCCCTAGCGTGAATGACAAATAAAAGTCGGGGACTACCTAAGGGTTAATATTCACAAGGCTGTCCATATTCACCGGGCAGTTTAGGGGCACCACCTTTTCCCAAAGGTCCCAGAACATGGGACAATCCCATCCAACAATCATTTCATGTATAAGCCCTGCACAACTCCCACATGGTGCTATACCATCACCACACTGATCTAAAGGGTAACCCGAGCCACTGAGTAAACCTTGGTATGCTGTTGGAAAACTCCAAGGTTTTCCCCAGGATCAACTCATAAAGGATGTGGGGCACCGGGAGTGTGATCAGGCTCCCTAAGTCCAGAAGTCCAGTTATTTTAGAGTCATTAATTGTCACAGGGGTGAGATGTAATCCCTCTCTAATGTATAGAACTGTACCACATGCTGAATATGCAGACATGGAGATGTGCTTCCCCACACAGCACTCCATTTGTTCTGCACTGACGGGACACTAGGCCACCATTTGACCAGGTGCATGACACCTCTAGTAGATGATCTTCTTGGGGACAGTTCTTGTCATCGGTTCTGGCACGCTCTTAATCCTAGGGCTTCTCCTCTCCCAATGGACTCAACTCTACCGGGCACAGCGCTTCTCCCCATACCCGGCCCAACTTCAGTGGATGTTTTACCTGGGAACGCCACAGCGTTATGGGGTAAAAACCACATGGTAAGGATCGGGTAACCTGCAGTTATTCCATGCTGCACGTCATTCGGGCAGCATACAGTAGCTGACAGGTTCCTTTTAAAGACTCTGATAAGGCACAAACCTGCTGTCAACATGTGGCAGTCACACTCGTTGGCGGTATGGTGTAAAGTGGACCCATTTATATTGCCAGTCCTCCAGGCTTTCGCAAAGCACACCTCAGCTTCCAAACACTACAGTCTCAGGCTGTTAATACCCCCCCCCCCCATCCGGCTCACCTGATTTACAGGCTTACTTAACCAGCAAAACCGGGCCTGGACCTGTAGTTGTGGGAGCATCCATCCCACCCAGCTCTTTGGCTACTCCAGTAAAAGCCTGGGATGGATCAACCACATCAGCTGTTATACTAATAAACACAACAGGTTTCAGTCGCCTATTACTGCTGATACCCAAAAGGTAAATGGCATCTACCTCACTGAGGCCAGGCACTTCAGTGACACATACCTGCCATCTGTGATGGTCATTAACACCTTTATGTATACATATGCATGTGGGTTGAATATGTAGGCAAATATGGGAAAATTAAACTAATCCATCTTAGTAATAAAAGAAAACAATTAATAGATAGAATATTACGTTTAAGATTCACTTTATTTTTATATGATGGCTTGACCTCTATAGTTTACACCATATTATTTTGAATGTTCAGACCACAGCATTGTAAACTTTGGACTTAGATGTCATCATTTTTAGTGACTAAAACATAAAACATGAAAAATCTTTATTTTGCATGTGTATCTGGCCAGAGAGCTAATACATTTCAGAATAATAGAGAGCACTAATTACATCATATGCCAAGTCTTTCACTGCTACGTGCCATGAGATACAACTCAGAATAAGAAGGGGCACTGACCTTTCAACCCATCATAATAAAAGCACATTGTGCACTCTCTGGCAGAAAAGCTGCATTGCATGGGAAACAATTTCTTAGTTTGTCACTCAGACACATTTAGTCAACACAAATGAGGATTTTTCTTGTCTTGTCAACAGTGTACACAGAGTTTGAAGTCTATGTATAGCTGTGAATTATAACCACAGCAAACAGTTGTCTGCGTTTAAAATTGTTAATTGCACCATAGGGAATCTCTTAAAATTTATGGCCTTGAATTAGTTTTAAAAGTTTTGATTTAATTTCAACTAGGAATTTCTGGATCAAAACCAGAAAAGAAGAGAATAAGAAATCCAGGAGGTTTATCTAATTGGATCCATTAATAACAGTAGGTACTTATGCAGCAGATTTCCTGTAGAAATCTCTGCAAATAAATAACTGGAACATTTACTGGAATGAGATTGTTTCTACCCCATTGATGTCTGTCAGCCCATGCAGGTGTAAATAATGTAATAAATCTGCAGTGTCTGAACAAGCTATATGGAAACATACAGAGACCCCTGTGGCTACATACTTATGAGCCGTAAAGGACTTTAGTTACAGCTGTATGGTTCTCTGTGTAGCTCTAGAAGCAATGCCTTTTGCAGATTATACATCCATTCTAGGGCATGCTACAGAATCCACTAAAACCTGTCAGCCTCCATGTGAAACTGTGGGTCCCTATAAAAAACTAAGGATTAGTTTCCAATTTGTACAGAAATACAGTATAACTTATATAAATAAACATGGTAAATCCAAAGTGATGATTTTATGATACTTCGATTTCCCATGTTTATTTATACACACGAATGTACAACGCTCTGGAACTGAGGGCGCTCTAAAATAAAAATAATAATAATAATAATAATAATAATACTAATACACTCACTTTTGGAGTTGTTACTGACAACAAAGGATATCTGATGATCTATAGACAAAGCAATTTTGAGCATATATTAGAAGCGGAATAAGCAAAAACATGCTTATTTCACTGCATAATAACATCTTGCATATAAGGAATATACAGTATCTTGAAATCTCAAGATTGGTCCCATGAACATAAAATACTTATTAATAAATTTGTTAATTCCTAATTCTTTAGAAGGATTCTAACTTTTCAACAAACATTGCATAAATAATTAGTACAAGTGAATATGAAAAACTACAATAATGATCTTTATTTATGTAGTACTAACATATTCCGCAGCAGTTAACAATTTTGAGGGTGTAGGTACAAACAACAGACTACATTGCACAATGAAAACTACTTACAGATGAGATGCAAGGTGTGAGGGCGATACTCGCAAGAGCTTACAATCTATTATATGTCTACAGTATATGAATCTACACTAGTCACAAAAAGTTAGGGCTATTTGGCTTTCAGGTGTAATTTATGGAAAAGGTAAACATTTCACACTACAATGATATTTTATCTTGAAAGTATGCCATTTAAGTCATATCATGCAATTTTGATTTTCTCATCTCAAACAATTTAATGAAGCAAAAGCCAACAACAGTGGAGGGTATACATCATTAAAAAATGTCAATGTCAATGTCAGTGGCCTTGAGCATCAATTACAACTTGACAACGATGTCTCATGCTGTTTAAAAGTCGAGTTTTTGACCTCTGAGGCATGATATCCCACTTTTCTTGAAAGGCGCCCCTCAGGTCATTGAGGTTAGGGGGTACAGAGTTATGGACTTCTATACGGTGACTCAGCTGATCTCATAGGTTCTCTAGGGGGTTCAGGTCTGGAGAAAGTGCAGGCCACTCCATCTGAGATACCCCAGTCTCTAACATCTGTTCCCTAATGATGTGACTTTGTTGAGGTGGAGCATTGTCATCCTTGAAGATAAAATTAGCCCTGGGTTGGTGATGTAGAGGCACAATGACTGGATTAATGATGTTATTAAAGTAGTAGAGGCTTGTCACTGTACCATTCACAAAGTGAAGGGCAGTTCTGTAATGATTAGACACACCTGCCGGCACTGTAACACCACCACCAAAGGGTTGTCTGGTGACCACTGTGGATGATAAATTTGTTGTTTCCAGCATCGTTGGTGACCATCATTTCTGCTTAGAGTGAATCGACTTTCATCACTGAACACCACTAAGGATGACTTATCCCCCATCCAGCGTAGTTGCCCTTTGGCCCATGCAAGATGATGATGCCTGTGCCTAGTAATGTGGTCAGGTGTTCTAGCACGCAGACCATGCTGATGTAAATGGTTGAAAATGATCTGACATGACACTTGGGTGCCTCTCACCTTCCATAAACGTGCCTGGAGTTGTCCGACATTCATCATCTGGTGTTTAAAATGAAGCGGTCATCAGTGTGTTATGTAGCCAAAAGATGTCCACTTCTTTGCCTTTCTGTGATGCTTCCAGTCTCTCTGTATCTTTGTTGCAGCCTGCTGATGACGCTCTGTGACATTCTAAGCTCAGTGCCTACTTTTGTCTGATAATATCCGGCTTGAAGCCTTGCAATGGCAACTTACTGTTGAACAATTGTAACGCATTGTCTTGGTCCCATGATGTCAAAATCTGAACAACATGATGAGGAGGACTGCTTAAATCCCTCCTCAAGTTGATCCCCTATGTTTATTTGGTGATTCAGGGATCAAACACCTGTTGTGAATTTAGCCATTAAGCTCAGTGTTAGAGATCAGCAAGTTGTGCAAAAAGTACTTAAACACTGAACAGTTGGACATGTGCATTCTAATGTTAACAGGTGGTCTCATTTAGTTTCATTAAAAAAAAAAAAAAAAATCAAGAGATTTTATATTAATTCTGAAATTTCAACCAAAAACCAAATATTTTTGACTAGTCTATATCAGGTTGAGAGACAAGATGGACTATCCCGCTGACCGACTATAAGAGTCTACAGCCAGGGATAGGGGAGGAGGAGTAATTGCAGAGTGAGACAACAGCAAGGCACAGAGAAAAGCTGCTCATAGATTTATTAGGTTTGATATCTTACCCAAGGACTTGATTCACAGCTTACACAGTTCAGTGCTGCTCTAAAATGTCTTTCATTTTGCTGCTGATTCTGAGGGGGTGATTTAGATAGATAGGGTAGCAGGATGTCCTCTTTGGTGCATGCAGTGCATGGGAAACATTTTATCAGCTAGTCTTTACTCACCAACTCAGGCACAACAAAAATGAGAGACAAGCCATATACAAGTTATATAATAGCCAATAAAGCTTTACTTCTTATGTATACATGAATGACAACCATATAGTTACCTGAAGTGGTATGCTTTGAGGATATACAATCAGTTTGTTTGTTTAAATAAAATGTTAGTAAAATCAAAACCCTTTCTAACATATGCAGCCAGATGGAATCAATGTTAGAAAATTGTATCCCCCATAGCAGTCAGCATCTTGTCCCACCTTCCCAGCAGTCTAGCTGTGCTGCACCATTCCTGGATAGCTTCTGAGACACAACCGCTCAGGTGGTATGTCTTCTCTAACTGGTATATCATCTGTAATCCATGTGTTTACCTCATAAAATGTATTTGTATATGAGTCTGAAGCTGTGAGTAAAGCCATCTTCAAGGATTTAATAGACTGTTTGGAATTGGGGCCTTGTTAGGAGCCCTAACAAAGGTGATGTGGGCTTTGAAATACTTCAGTCCTGTAAGAAGCCATCAATAGATCACTATTGGATGGTTGAAACTTTAGCCCTGAGCTTCAATGTGGGGGACCAGCACATAGGAAGAGAACAGATTAACTAGGGCCTTTAGGGTGGCCTATGTGACCCAGTTCTGAGGAACCAGTGAACTGGAGAGACTTCAAGAGAGTAATTGACTAAAGATCTCATAAAAGATAGACCAAGTGGTAGAGAACAACCATCCTCTGATAAAAAGTAAAGGTGGTCTTTGTGGAGTGAACATTGATCTGTATAAAGATAATATTAATACCATGAAGTGTTGTTGAAAGAGTGCTCCTATATTGCTGTTGTTACAAGAAAAGGGTACTGTAAGAGGTCCTTGTACAGACATTACCTTTACGTTAACATGGACTTGAACTAAGACCATGAGACCCCTTCATGGTCTGGGACAATTCCCTTGGTTATGTTTCTTTTGGCTAGGACTATGGACATATAGGCTACCACTGATTTGACGGTGTCTACACTAGGGTATAGAATTAAAAAGAATGCAGATTTTTTACTTTTAACACACCATAAGTTGGTCTTGACTTTGTTGTATGGTTTCCCAGGTGGTAACCCGTGGAGTAGTCACCAACTGTCAGATAGATGCAGTAGCAACATGAAACACAGGTGAGGTAATAAGACCTTAATTTGGCCATGGGGATGTTGAAAACAGGAGTGGAACCATAGATTGTAGCCAGGAGATCAAAAGGGCAAGGCAGGAACAAAGTCACAAGCATGCCAATGTTTGGATCTGAGTGCATAATCAGACAGACAAACCAATGATTAAAGGGAACCTGTCACATAGGTTATGATGCTCTTGCTAAGAATAGGACAAGTTAGAAACAGACAGCGCTGTGTCCCTTATTCTGTAAGATTATGTAGTCACAGAGTGTTTAGGGCCTCATGTATGAAAACTGTCTAGGAGAAAGACTTTATTTTTTTTCCCATAGCAACCAATCAGAGCTCCCCTTTCATTTCATATAGTGCTCTGAAAAAAATGAAAGGTAGCTCTGATTGGTTTACTATAAGAGATGGTGTCGAATTTCCCGAAATTCGTTCGTTCACTCGCCGTATTCTCGGTAAATAATAACTTCGTTCCGAATTACTTTGGGACGAATCACATAAAAACACACCTATTTACAGGCAGCACAGAACCTGCAGTGTGCTGTAGAACTATGTGCAATGCTTAAATATCAGAGGAGCTTGTTTTTGGTCCTCATACAATTGATTTTAGTAGGACACGAAGATGACTGACGCCGCTCTTATAATCGCTTCGACATAAATATCCTGGGCAACTAAGAGGGCAAAACTGACCAAAAAACTGAGGGGGAATGTTTAGCCTATAAAGTCATCAGCGACAGCTGGAAACAAAGCAAGCTGAGGCTCAGGTGGCAACATCAGTGACAGAGCAATGGAGGTGACGGCCAGCCACAGCAGCATGAGGACCATACTGTGGCACATATATTCAGGAGGTGGCAAAACAGGAGTAGTCACCTTCTTTATAAAGCTTTTATTGTCAACACACACATTCATGGGAAACAAGCACATCCAACCCACCTACGGCTTTTCGCGCACTGACAATCGCTTCTCAAGGCTTGAGAAAAGCGCTAGTTAGTTGCGCGAAACGCCGTAGCTGAGTTGATGTGCTTGACCTCCCCATGAATATGGTGAGTGGATGAGAATAAAGCTTTATAAAGAAGAAGACCGGTGAGTGGCGCAAATATATATTCTTACCACTGGATGACCATTGGGACTTTTTCTATTAGAGCTGATCACCGCGAAATTGGATATATTGCTGGGTATTTGTAATTACGACATTGATGGTAGTATGGAGTGAATCATGTGTGTCCTGGTGCGCCTGATTATTTGAGTCTGTTAAAAACAGGAAGTAGGACACAGAGTGTCACAACGACACAGTGTGTAGGTTACGGCAGCAGCCACAGCAGCAGCATTGAGGTCAGACAGTGGCACAATGAACACAGTGTGTGGCACGGCAGCAGCCCAGCAGCAGCATGAGGTCAGACAGTGGCACAATGACAGGTGTGTAGGTCACGGCAGCAGCCACAGCAGCAGCATGAGGTCATACAGTGGCACAATGAACAGAGTGTGTAGGTTCAACGGCAGCCAGCCACAGCAGCTTCATGAGGTCAGACAGTGGGCACAATGACATTCTGGAAGTGGGCAAAAACAGGAAGTAAAGCCACAGAGTGGGGGACAATGACACAGTGTGGAGTCATGGCAGCAGCCACAGCAGCAGCATGAGGTCCAGACAGTGGCACAAATGACATTCTGGAGGTGCAAACAGGATAGGCAACAGAGTGGACAATGACACAGTGTGTAGGTCAACGGAGCAGCCAGCAGCAGCCAGAGTCAGACAGTTGCACAATGACAAGTGTGAGTCACAGCATCAGCCACAGCAGCAGCATGAGGTCAGACAGTGGCACAATGACATTCTGGAGTGGCAAAAACAGAGTAGCAACAGAGTGGGACAATACCACAGTGTGTAGGGTCACGGTCATCCCCCCAAGCCCCCCCCACCACGCCCAGCAGCCACAGCAGCAGTAACATGAGGTCAGACAGTGGCACAATGAACAGAGTGTGTAGGTCACGTCAGCATCCACAGCAGCACCATGAGTCCCAGACAGTGGCAATAAATGACAATTCTGAGGTGCAAAAACAGGATAGGCCACAGAGTGGGACAATGAAACAGTGTGGAGGTCACAGCATCAGCCACAGCTCAGGCATGAGGTCAGACAGTGTCCAATCACATTCAGGGAGGTGGCAAAAAACAGGAATGCACAGAGCTTGCACAATGACAGAGTGTTGAGGTCACGCCCGCAGCCACAGCAGCATCATGAGGTCAGAAAGTGGCACAATCACATTTCTGGAGGTGGCAAAACTGGAGTAGGCCACAGAGTGGCAACAATGCAGAGAGTGGAGGTGATGGCGGCAAGGACAACCGCATGAGGTCCAGAGAGTGGCACAATGACACAGTGTGGAGTTCACGGCAGCAGCCCAGCAGCACATGAGGTCAACAGTGGGACAATGACATAGATGTGGAGGTGGGTGGCAAAACCATTCCCTGTAAAGATGTTGGTGGCAGATGGAGAAACTGTCAGCAGATTGTGTACATCAGGCGGTGTCGTGCTCAGAATATGCGAGGCAGTATTTGAACCCAGACTCATTTCTCACAGTTTGGGGTGGAGGCGTCATGGCGATGGTATCTGATGCCCTAAGGCATTGGTGTGTGAAAATCCTGCCGATCCACGCCTGATTCATCGACAAGGCAGTCGTTCACATTTCCCATGGACAAGTGGGTTCCTCCATGGGGTGAACGATGTCCCCCGCCGCACTGAACACCCTCTCTATGCCACACTACTGGTCGGGCAGGACATCTTCTCACTGCAAACTCGGCAATTGAGGCACACATCCAGTTTTGGCTGCCCATAGTCCAGCCGGATCTTCTAACGGGGTGGCAGAGTCTTTCCAAGTTAGGACCACCACCTGTTTGGGTTCAGGGTCTGCTCCAGGTCTGCCTGCTGCTGGCGACTGCCCTCCTCCACAAGGCGGGTGAAGGAAAGCTGCCGCATCAGTGACTCCATACTTAGGTTGCTGCTGATGGGAGCTGGTACTGCTTCCACCCCCCCACCTTCCCCCGGCAGCACTGCGGCAGTAGTACAGTGAGCGTGAAGAACCCCCCTGTCAGACCTTGTCAGAGGAGGGACGATGCCGCACATAGGCAGCGGCAACTGACTACGGAGGATTTCCTATATTATTTTTGAGTTTGTCTCCCTCTCTATACTGGGAAAAAGGCTCCCATATTGGACTTCGGTAGCGAGGTCCATAGGGGTGGAGAGCCAGAAGTCATCCCTCTGCCGGATGCTGATCATTTCGGCTGCACTAGCCAGGCAAATCAGCCATGCTGCGGGCCCTCTGCACAAATTACCCGAGTGCTCCTTCCTCCACTCCACTGTATACTGCCACTGTGTTGCGGGTCATCTGCCTCGTCTACTCATCTCCATCTACCTCCTCCACTGCTCCTGCTCCTTCTCTCTTGTCACCTGGGTAGAAATTCCACTCATTCACCAGACAATGCTTCTGTTCATAAGTCCTCCCTCCTCCCTCCTCCCATTTCAGACCCCACCGGACTCATGTGGCCGCGAGATGGTAATCCGCCAGTCTCCAGTCCCCTTCCCAGACAGATTTTCAGCATCTGTTCCCAGGACATGAAGCAGTGGAATGACCGTATTCATCCCGTAGTCCTGCACTGACAAATAACGTGGCCTCCTCGAATGGCTCAACAACGGCCAGTGTCCACGCATGAGCTGCCAATCGGCTGACATCAAAGTTACAAGGGATACTCCTGTCCCCCTGGATCATCAAAAAATCGTATAATGCCTTTCTTCTGTCATACAGTCTTCCAACATGTGTAGGCTGGAATTCCAACAGTGGGAAACATCGCATATCAGAGTGTGTTGGGGAGGCCGTTTCTGCCGCTGCAGACTCGAGAGGGTGTTCACTGGCTTTGTAGGAATGGATGAAGGCATGCACAGTTTCCCTGGCCATTTACAGAATCTCTTGAGATTGGTGGAAGACTTCAGGAACCCTTTTCACAACCAGATTGAACACCAAGCGCCATGCAGGCGCATGGACCATCCCTCCTCGAGCATCGGCGTACACCATGTTACTCCCATTGTCTGTCACCAAGGTTCCGATTGCTAGTTTTGGCGCGGAGAAAGCCACCATCGATTTTCTTGCTGCATAGACGCGTAGCAAGTTCCTCCCCTGTGTGATTTAGTTCGCCGCGGCAAGCCAGGTGTAGAACTGCGTGACACCCTGCCCTGAGCACATGTGGGTATGATGGAGCAGTACTTGTGAAGGCTGGAGAATGGTGGTGTGGTGGAGGAGGAGGCGGGACATTTGGCGGCAGGTGCCTCAAAAATAGTTTTGACAACGTGGAGAAAAGCGGCGTCTTCCTGTCCAAGTTGTTTGTGTGTAGCCTGGGTCCGTGAAGCCACATTTCACGCCACGCCATTGGTGCCTGTAGAAGGACATGTACTGGCCCTGACCTTAGTTACAGCTCCAGACGTCCGCTTGGCTGCCGGTGCACCTTTGGAACAAACCGATAATCCTCAATGACCGGCCCACCTTCTGTTTCTACATATTATTAAGTGCCTGGTACTGCCTATTTTGGAAAAGAAAATTACGCTTGAAACTCTCCATCTCGGCTCGGCACAAGCCATTAGTTCTCTGAATGGGGTGCAGAGTCCACCATTTTGGAAAGGGAGGTACTGCAGAAACACTAACCAACACATGGACAGGTAGTAAATGGTCAGCTTCTGCATCTTGAGGATGTTTGGACGGGCATACATATCTGGTTGTCTACTTTGCAATCGCCTCGCTGAACCACTGCTGGTCCCGCCATGACTAGTCAAGAGAGAGCAGGATGCATCGGACCGGAGCAGAGTGAGTCAAGTAAGAAAAACACAGCTCCCTTAACTCCTAGCAGTCTAGGAGGTGGCAGCACACATTGACTGGCTGCAATGGAATGCGTGCCACTTGGCCGCTTCTTGCCTGCTGTTCTGCAGGCACCCCATACGCCATGCGAGCAACAGGATGGACTCACCATCATCTGAGCCACGTTCTTCTCCCAGTCAGCAAAACCTCCCCACCAACCAGTCAAACAATGTATATACACACACGTGCATGTGTGGTGGTGCCAACGTTCGAATCACTGGCCCCCCCACTCGGCTTTGTTCCTTTCTTGGCCTGTGGCAGATTCTACATATACCAATATTCGCTCCTCAGTGTATTAGCAAAGAACTGCCACAGCCTCGCCGAGTATCGGATTTTACCGGCCAAATGCTTCGCACTGAGTGACAACTGCCACCTTGCACCCTGGTCGCAAGAGTCTCTCCCTGTGCCGGCTACTGTTCTTGGACCTGCGAAGCATGTTTTTTACCTCCGTGCCTACTTGGCCTCCCGTCCTCGACGACACTGCTATCCTGCTGACATCGCGCCACAACGTACCCACATGCTGGCTGCGGCCGCTTCCTGACCCAAGCTGACGCCCCTCGTCATCCTGACATGATGAAGCCCTTTTGCTCACCCGGCTTCCCAAGTTCGGTCTGCTACATCATCATCTATTTGGTGTTTTCATCCATACACTACTGTCCTCTATCACCAGTCCTTGGTATGCACATGCGTGTCCCCCTCACAACATGAAACCTTCTCAAGTGCCACTCTCAACATGCTATACTTTGACGCCTATTGCAAGAAGCAGGGGATATTGCCCCATTTCTGTCCTGCCATAAGCTGCTGACACCCTCCTCAAATTGTTCATGGCCTTGGCTTATATAGTGGCGCGAGCCCGAGACCACATAGTAGATCTCTGGCTTAGGGAACCGTATGGGACAGAGGCGGGTTGAGGACAGGTGAGGGCCACTGACCCACTCCCGGTCCATGCCAACTAAGGTTGTGGTCTGACTTCCCACGACCGTCTTGGCTGGGTTTGGTCAAGATGTCATCTGGGGAGGGGAAAGTGGATGACCTAGTCAACCAATCAGATCCAATGGTTTATTGCTGAGTCATCACATCGGCCGTGCTAGATGACAGCGGCAGTTGTTGGCCTCACCGATGTGTACCCCTGCTGCGACGTCCCCTTGCTGTGGTCTAGCAACTGGGCCTGGAATGTTTTGTTCACTCTGCCACTCGCAGTGAAGAGCCTCCCACCTCTCTTTCTGACAATACTGTTTGTTCTAAAAAGTACAGATACTGGATTTGATGAAGATATATAAATATTATTAAATACACACCCTGTTTTTGACGTCCAAATGAACCCACTAATAAGCTTGGGTAACCCTTGGATATAAATTGCGCTCGCACAAATGTGCATGAAAAATTTGACTTTATGTGCCGGTTTAAAAACTCTGTGTCAGTTTAAAAAACTGAATATAAAAGCACAAACCGGCTTAGAATTAACCTATCGGATTGATGGAAAATTAAGTTCTACAGAATTTCTTCAGTTGCGGTTTAAAAACAAAGTTTCTTTCTTATCTTGAGTACAACTCAGAAGCGAACGCTTAATAACCCCTGGATGAAAATTTTTCCAAACAATTGAGCAATCCACGAAACTACAAGCTTTGGATAGCGTCATAAATGGCGTGTTATTTACGCATACACAAGAAGAAAGAATTGTAAATTAACCTACCGCATTTTTGAATTATTCTACAGTAAAAAAGTATTTTTTGGCGGTTGAAAAAAAAACGGTTTAATTTAGTCACCACAGCAGCAAACAACCTTTAATAAAACCCCTGGATTGTTAAATTGTGCAAACAATAGAGCAATACCACAAACTACGAGCATTGAGTAGCGTTTTACAATGGCGTTGTGTTTTTACTGCTACACAACAAGAGAAAACTATTACCAAAACCTACCGCTATAGCCAACGCACCCGCCCCCTTTAAAAAAATGCCGAGAACCTCCTTTATCTAAACCTACCCCCCCTCCCGACCCCCCCACTCACAAAACCCATTCTTAAAACATGCCCCAAACAATAGAGCCAACCACAAACACTGAAGCTTTGAAGCTTTGTAATACAAATGTCAGTGTAAATAAGACGCTACACGAACAATATGAAAAAAAAAGTACTTAACCTTCGCATGTGAATTAGGCTATAGGAAAAATTTTATTTTTTGGCGGTGAAAGGCAGTAATATATTTAGTCACCACTAGTAGCAAAACAAATCAAATATTAACCCCAGGAAGTAAATTGCGCCAGAACAAATAGTGGCAATCCACAATCGACGAGCTTTGGTAGCGTGTTTACAATGGCGTGTTTTTTTGCGCTACACAACAAGAGAAAAAATTGTAATTAACATTCTCTTGTGGATTAGGGCAACAGGACTAAAAAACAAAAAAGTGTGTCGCATCCTCGCCGGATACTGCAAAAATAGCCCCGCCCCCCCTCCGCCCCCCGCAACTAACACTCCCATGATTAACAAGTCTCAAAAGAAAAATGAGCAGTTCCAAACATGAATTGTCTAAATGTAAATGTAAGAAACGCACAAATTCTTAACCATACGGACCAACATGCACATGACTACTCACCCGCCTTGATATACACATTTGCTGAGAGCCATAGTCAATAACACATGTATATTGCAACTGCAATGGACCGCACACTGTGTACTTCATATTCCAATATACCCACAAAATCAGAAATAGAACGTTATGAGACGCATCCCTCTGGATACAAGCGAGACACCCCCCAAAAAACGCTGTATCAAAATCAATTCTTGCAGTAAGAACTACTACAAGCATCTGCGGCAGTACCTACCCTACTCAGTACAGTGAAGATTGGTGAACTGCCCCAGCGGTCGTGCCCCGGACTTAATATAGTGTGGTCGACGGCACAGATCCCGCCGGTCTCTAAGTATGAATGGCTTTATCACTCACATGTCATGCAGGCTATGCCCTTTCTTCTCCCGAGAGTGCTTTGCCCACCTCCAGTGTACGCCATGTGCCGCAGCCAATTTATCAATCAAAAGCACACTTCGTTCACGTCCCGAAGTCCCCCAAAACTTCGACTCGGATTCGAACGCGAAGTTATACCTTAAATTCGTAAACGAATTCCCACCTTCATTATAGAATCATTTTGCCCATCTCTAACTATTTAAAACCAAAAACTGGCCAAAAAACTGGTAAACAAAAGCCATATGCAATGCAGATTCAAAGCAGAGTCCTGGGATGTAACAATTAACACTCGTCCTTTCAATACGCCTGCCTTCGCTGTCTGTGCCTGAGTTCTTCTCCGCTCCCTCCTCCCCACCAACGCGGTTGGGCAGCGATAGATGCTTCTTTAAAAGTCTCAGCCTAACTATATAATAATTGATAATTGTCTAATCTACCTATGTTCTAATGGTTCACACTAAGAAAAGTAAAGTTTTGTCAGTGATGACCGCACGTATCTCTTTTACCGCAGTAGCTTGTATAGAGTAGAAAGCTGACACAGCGTCCTGCTCGTTATTGAGACCACGTTACAGCACTTATGCTGAACAGGAATTGATGTCTCTTTCTATGTAAAAACGAGGTCATGAGAATTTTTTTCAGCCAAATGACAACCATGACACAAACCCAGTCATGACTTCTGCACGGACCCTGCTTCTAATGCCTCTAATGCTATTTGCTGGCCTCCAAAAAGACAGGAACGCCGAAAAATTGGCTGCAATAGTAATAGAATTTATGCGCCAGAATTCACCTAAATTATCGCTGTGTATCGGAAAATTTCCGACAACCTAAAAACCGTGCCGATGTTCTAACTTTGTCAAGATTAAAATCGCTCAAAACATATTCATTATCCAATTGGAAAACCCCATTTTCTGCCCAAGCTATTAGAAACTTCCTGGCTGATGTCTGAGACACTGCTCAGTATTGACACACATAATTTTTCTTTTCGTCATGAGCCATCTATTTTTGTGAAGGGCCCAGCCCCATCCTGCATGAGAACAACCCCACAACATGAAGCCAAGCACGTTCCCGTTTTTTATGTTGGGATGGTGTACTTAGGCTCCAAGCTTCTCCCATTTTTTCTCGCAACTAAAGGATGTCATTAGATGCCCAAACAAATTCATTTTTAGGTTTTCTCACTATGATAATTTCTCAAAAAATTTAGGTTTCTTTCTTCCTGTGTGCATTTGCAAACATTAGTCAGGACCTTTTTAAATGTATCCGTTTGCAGTAATGTCTTCTACCTGGCAGAGAGGCCTTTCACCCATGGATGATACAGTACTCATATCACTGTTGATAATGAATTCAATACTTACCAGCCTTGCCGTCAGCATCTTCACAAGGGACATATTGCTATTGTTCATGGGTTTTGATATTCACAAGTCAGCCAAATCACGTTTCATCTCTTAAGACACAGAACCCGTCTACTTCGTGAGTGGTATGATTGCTGGACACTCCCATTTGTTTACTTACGCATAATTGTTTGTGCAGATGAACGAGGCATCTTCAGGTATCTGGAAATTACAAGAATGAATCATACTTGGGCAAGTCCACAGTTCTCTTACTGATATCTTTGCAGATTTCTTTCAACTTTCCCATGACGAAACACACAGAAGCATTGTGTTTCTAGTGTGCTTTAAAATACATCCACAGTTGTATCTCTAATTAAGATGTTGTCAATAAACCTATCAGAAGCTTCCAAAGCTATGACATCATCATATTGGCTGTCCCAAATTGTTTAAAGGCATATTAAGACCCAGGTATGTAAGACTTTTAACTTTTGCAGAAAGTAATAACTCATCCATAAAAAAAACACATAAATTCATTGGCATTAGGCACATATCAAAAGAATTTTGTGAAATCCTAATTGACCTAAAAAGGGTGTAAGGGTTTATGTCAAATAGTTCATGTCAAATAGTGAGAAAAACATGCACATGTGTCATTTTATATAGTGAATGTAAACTTCTGGTTTCAACTATTTTATAGTGAAGAAAATAATTATTTAATCCTTAGCTGGTTGTGTAAGTTTGCCTACTGACGAAGACAAGAACAGTTCTAAAATTAACATGACAGTCTAGATGATAGTACAATGCAAAAATACTATCTCATATGAAAATCACATTAAATAACAACACACACAAACAAATCCAAAAATCATGCGATCCCACCTATCAAATCACCCACCATTCCCACCCATCTAAACCTACTCTATGACACTCAACCCTAATGAAGGCAAGCACGAGTCAGATCAGATAAAATAGTAATGATAGAAGATGTATGCTATTGGCGCACATCAGTAATTAAATTTGGACCACACCACATAGCAGATCATCTCTAAATCGGATTATTTTATTTAAGAGTGTCGCAATGGCAAACTCGAAACTTCTCACCTTCAAAAATAATTTACTATGATATAATGGATCTTGAGACGTCTAGGCCACTTCAAGACCTTACTAGTCAACTAAATGGCCCACATCCTATGTAAGCCTAAGGCTGATATGATTGGTCCCATTGTCATGCTGAAAACCCCAGTCCACGGCCCATTTTTAATGTCCTGGGCGGAGGAAGAGGGGTTGTCACTCAGGCTTTTATGGTACATGGCTCCATCCATTTCCCAGATGAGGTGAAAAAACCCCTGTCCCTTATCAGAGAAACCCCCAAAACACAATTTTTCCACCCCATCTTAAAGTGGCATGGTGTTTTTGGGTTCAAAGCCTTTTCTTTATCCAAACACGGAATTGATTAAATGCCAAAGGCAAATTTTTTGCTCATCTGCCCACAGCCCTTCTCCGTCACTACAAAATCCAGGTGTTCATTGGAAAACTTAAAGGGGGCCCCTTAAAAGTGGTTTTGGCGGGGGGGACCTTGCGGCACGAGGATTTGAAACCTAATGTGTTAAAAGGGTTTTTTGGTGATTTGGTTCCACTGCCTTGGATCATTAACAATTTTCCCCCGGTATTTTGGTGATCTCTCAGTTTCCCAGATAAACGATACCCCCGAGGTGAGGTTTTTCATGGGCCCCAGATCAATGTCAAATGACAGAATTTGTTTTTTTCCCCATTTTCTTATATTGCCCCAACAGTTGTTCCTTTCCCCCAGTGTTTTACTTTTTTTGTACCCAATTCGAAGTTTATGCAGGTTTGATTTATCCCTGATACCTTAAAAGCCTTTGGTCTTCCCCCTGGTTGAGGGTTAGATCGATGATTTAAATTAGTCTGTGGAAAGGATTTTTTTAAAAGATGACTAAGACAAACTGTCTTTAAGCAAATAATGGTTGATTAGGGCTCAAATTTTCTGTAGGAGCCAGAAGTCTTTAATTTTTTGGTAGGGGATCAAATACATATCTCTCTCAGAAAAGCAAATAATTCATATATTTATACAATATGATTTTTGGGTTTTATTTTTGTATTCTAGCTCTCAAGTAAAATTGGTACCCTTATAAATAGACGTTCATGACTTCGTCGTGGGGAAAAATTACAAATCAGCAAGGGGTCAAATAATTACTTCCTTTACTATATATATATATATATATAATATATATATATTATATATATATATATATATATATATATATATTATATTTTATATATATATATATAATAATTAAAATATATTTTAAATTTTTATTTATATAATATAATATTGGTTGCAAAACCCTTTCACCAATTTTTCTATTGAGTAGGAGGGCTGAGTAGAAAAGTGTATTTTTGACCCCTTTGGGATCAGTTTTTATGGTACAACCTGTTGAATGTCAAGCCCGAAGTGGGGATACCTTTTAATATGTTGAGATCCCCTTTGTGGCATGCTGTTACATCTTGTTTGAAAAAAAAATAAAGACTATTTTGAAAGAAAAACCAAAACTTTTAATTTTGAATGTATGTCCTGTTTTTCTATTACAGTATCTGAGTAGATACAAATTAAGCTTTCTTTTTAATATGTTTTCATTTTTTATTTTTTATAAGATTAAAATTTTTTCTCTGTTTGATTACACGGGGAAAAAATTTTTTTTTAAATTTTTCCCCCAAAAGTCAGAGCCATTAACCCCCCTTTTTCTCCTGCCTTTTCCCCCCCGGGGGGATGTCAAGTGTAATCACATTGCATAGTTTACACACAAGTGTGAGGTTATTTTTTACAAT